>PVKA01042726.1:0-17225 GCA_004027165.1 Ctenomys sociabilis | reverse complement strand
TTGTTGTTGGTTGATTTCCTTATGATAGCCATTCTTTCTGGAGTGAGATGATATCTCAGTGTTGTTTTTATTTGCATTTCACGAATGGCTAGCGATGTGGAGCATTTTTTCATATATTTGTTTGCTTCTTTAATTTCGTCCTCTGAGAAGTGTGTATTCATCTCAGATGCCCATTTCTGAATTGGGTCTTTAAATTTGAAGATGGCCATACTCCCAAAATTGCTGTACAGATTTAATGCAATCCCTATCAAACTGCCACCAACATACCTCTCAGAGATATAGAAATCAATCCTAAAATTTATTTGGAACCACAAACGACCTAGAATAGCAAAGGCAGTCTTGGCCAATCAAGACAAGGCAGGAGGCATCACAATTCCTGATTTGAAATTATACCACAAAGCCACTGTGATAAAATCAACATGGTATTGGCAACAAGATAGACCTGAGGATCAGTGGAATAGATTAGAATATGCAGAGGCATCTACGAAAACGCTCAGCCATCTTATCTTCGACAAAGGGGCTACACAAGCTCACTGGGAGAAAGATAGCCTCTTTAACAAATGGTGCTGGAAAACATGGCTTTCTACATGCCAAAAACTAAAACTTGACCTACCTCTATCACCATGCACTAAGTTAAAGTCAAAATGGTTTAAAGATCTAAACGTTAAAACAGAAACACTCGATCTCCTGGAAGAGAAAGTAGGAGGAACTCTTGAAGACATAGGGGTAGGTAAAGAGTTCATGAACAAACATGTATTCGCATGGGAAGCTCTTGAAAGAATCAACAAATGGGATCAACTCTTCTTAAAGAGCTTCTGCATGTCAAAAGAAATTGTCAACAGAGTGAAAAGACAACCCACAAACTTTGAAAAAATCCTAACTAATAAGCAATAAGACAGAGGACTACTGTCTAGAATTTATAAAGAACTAAGATATAACAGGGCCCTCAAATTTAAAGACCCAATTCAGGTCTCAAGGTTCTGAGTGTTGCACTCTAAAAAGGTGCCTCCTTCCCTAGGAATACAACTTCCCAAGCCACCTGCATCCTTCTGCCACACTGGGGCGCTGGAGGCTCAGGTTGGGGTTATCCCAGTGCTTAGCAGCCAGCAGAGGGCTCACTCCTTCTGTCCTCCATTCCCAAGGAGCTCCACGACGATTATTGAATTTAATCTGTGGATAATACACATGGAGAGGCTGTCTTATGAATCCCCACTATCCCACCGGGACCAGAAAAGAATTAAGCTCAATATTTTATGGAAAATACGAATACACAGACAAAAATATCTATTGCCCATTTGTCCAGCACAAGTGGAATCACAGGTTGAGAAGTGTGTCTCAAGGCAATGAATGACCTGCTCCAAGTTTTCTCTCTTCTAGACTCCGGAGCTGGGGCTCAAGCCTGGGTCTTCTGTCTATCTAGGCCTCAGCACCTTGAAGAAAATCCTTCACTCATTCTTTTGTTCGGGACCTTTGATCATCTTCCATTTACCGATTCCCTCTGGCATGCCAGATTTGCATAGCCAACATCATGGCAATTTCCATAAATGGCTCATTTCCAAGCCCATTTTCCAAGTTTTCTAATTACTGGGTCATCTTGGCTTAGTCATTAAATTTTTCTGAATTTCTCTTAAAATTAGAATGAAAAATTCCTTCCTGATAAGAATTGTTTGTAATATAAGGAAATTGTCAGTGCTGGGCTGGGACAGAAGGCTGTCTACACAGAGTTCTGTCCCTAAAATTCAAAGATGAACTGAGCATTAAGATGAACTACTTAATCTGACCAGCAGATGGAAGCCTCCACCCAGTTTTAGGGGAGCAAAGATCAGCAGCTCCATGAACATTCTAAGTATGAAAGAAAACTCAGTCCCCTAGGATCCCAGGTCCCCAGATACCTTCCAGTAAGCAGCTGTTTCTCAGGAATCCCCTCACTGGGACCTGGTCCAGAACTTAAGGAACACCACAAACCATTGCTTTGGATCTTGATCCATACCTGCTGTGGGAAACTATCAACACCCAACACTTCCCTGCCCATCATCACCTGCTGTATCCTGGGGTGTGGGGAGCAGGGGGACAGGAAGATTGGAGCCAGGGAGAAAATGTTTCAGTTGTAATTCAGTGTCCACCTGGCATGCAGACTGGGAAAGGCACACCAAGCTTCTCTAGCATGTTCATTGGCACCATTTATCGGGGCCCATCACTCATGTCTGATTTTCATTGACTAATGCACGCTTCCTGGTAGAAAAGTCAGGCTCACACGCTTCCTCAGCCCTGTGCCTCTTCTTTCTTCCAGAGCCCTTCTGAAGCCCTCCTTTCCCTCAAGCACCATGGAACACAGAGGGAAAGTTGACCTGCTCCTCTGGCATCTCTGCCTCTCTCCATTCACATCCTTGGGTCCTTGGAGACCCACACTCCAAACTTCACCTCTCTCATGATGCTCTGAGGACAGTGGCAAGCCTGTGGTCCTTCAAGCCCAGCAATTACACTGCCTGCAGCGTTGGCCCATAATACTCTCTCTTTACATAAAAAATCATTTTTTTCTGAAAACATACCATAGTGATATACATGCACCGCTGTGTATAGCAGAGCAGGTTGTCATAGTTAAATCTCAGAGACAGCCCACTGCCCATCAACTGAGGAATGGATAAAATGATGTATTATTTTTACACAATAGAGTATTGCTCAGCTCTAAAAAAGACAAACTCAAGACTTTTAGAGGTAAATGGATGCAATAGAGACCATAGTCATAAGTGAAATAAATCAGACCTGCATGTGTAAACATCATATTGTCCCCCTAGTGTAAGAACCTGGGGCTGGGGAGATGACTCAGTAGTATAAGCACTTCCCATAGCAAGCACAAGGGCCTCAGTTCAATCCTTGGTTCTACAAAAAAAAAAAAAAAAAAAAAAAAAAAAATTGAAGTAAGAACCTGACCAAAATTATTTCACAAAATAAAATCCAAAAGGTACAATAGACACTGTGAAAGGAAAAAAAGTTGTACCAAAATATGTCAGGTACAAAAAATTAAAAATAAAATTTAAAAACCTAGTGCCTGGGCTGGAGAGATAGCTCAGTGGTCTAAGCATTTGCCTGGCAAGAGCAAAGACTGGAGTATAACCCCCGGTACCGCATGTGGTGCTGCCCTGGAACCCCGGACGGGCCATGCTGGCCACCAAAACTGGACATGGTGGTGCAAGCCTGTAATCCCAGTGCTGGCAAGGCTGACACAGGAGGATCCTATGAGTCTGAACTGCATAGCAAGAGCATATATCAAATAAGTAAATAAATTAAAAAAAAAAAAAAAAGGTGCCAAGGAAGGGAGTAACACCGTAAATGAAGTCAGCACCTATCTCCTAGCACTCTACAACCTGGTTCTGTAGATTTTCCTCTTGGAACACAGAGTCATTGGGTCACAGAGCTCTGAAGTATTATCTCCTAACTCAGAGTAAAGTGCAGGAGGTAATGGTGAGTTGGAGGCCCACACTCCAAACTTCACCTCTCTCATGATGCTCTGAGGACAGTGGCAAGTCTGTGGTCCTTCAAGCCCAGCAATTACACTGCCTGCAGCGTTGGCCCATAATACTCTCTCCTTTGGCAAAAGCATGGCTCACCCGACATTTCTTTTAGGCGTCTTCTGGTGCCATCTTTTCAGGGAGCCTTTCCCTCTGTCCTACCTGGTGTATATGCGTCGATGTGCAAACACAGCCTCCTGTCCTAGCACTCTTTTCAACCTGACTTACTTATTTGTGTGTTTGATTTCTGAAGATCAAATAGGAGCTTTTTCCTTGTCTTGGCCTGCTCTCTTCCTAGCACCCAGCGTAAAGCCCATTTTAGCATTTCCCATTCATTGCCTACTGCTAAGGACATGACTATGCCCAAGAAGAGAGCCAAGCTGGCCACTCGGCCTCCCAGTGTGTTCAGTGCTGACCTTGTTCCCAGATCATTGTTTTGTACCTGAAACAGGGAGAAACCAATTTCCCCAAAGCCACCATGTTATCAATGTAGATTCAAATTTGGGTCCTGTTTACCTACACCATTACCTCAACAGGAAGGAGCCTAGAATTGTGATTTAAAGACACTACAAAGGAAATGCTCTATCAGAATCTGTTAGGAACAGCCTTCCCTACTGAGAAACAGATTGAATTCCAATGGAGGAGTCTAAAAGGATGTTTAAAGAAAAACTATCATGAACATCAGGCATTTCAAAGGCCAAATGTATCAGATGCCAATGAGAACAACTTTTCCAAGGGCTTGCCTTCCTGTTCTCTTGACCAGCACCCTCCCCAGTTCTGCAGAGGGTTTCTAGAAGCCTTCAACACTAACATCATCATTTATCAAAGAACCACAGGCAAACAGACAGAAGTAACTGGGCTCTTTGGCCCTTTATTTGCAACCATTCACTTAAAAAGTTTGCTAAGAAGATGAGAGGAGGGAGAGAGGGAGTTTCCCAGGTACATTAGAAGAGCCTTAAATAGTTTCACTTTGTTCTGTGTTTAAAAGCTTCTCAGTAAATATTTGCTTCCCAGTGTTAACGAGGTCATGGTTATCCCCCGAGGTATTCAGCTCTCTTTGTATATATTTCCCTGCATCATGGGACTTTCACCAAAATAGGTCAGGTACAAACCCATAAAGCATTCTTAATGAAATGCCAAAGAGCTGAAATTATCCCATGCATAACATAGTGCAACAAAACTAGAAATTGAAGGAAAAAATACCACAAAACTGAAAATGCATGGAAATTAAATAATACCCCCCTTGAATAATGAATGGGTCAGAAAATAAATTGAAGAAGAAATTAGAATGTCCCTAAAATCAAATGACAGTGCCAGAATGACATACCTGAGCCTTTTAGTCACGGTGGAAACAGTTTTGAGAGAGAAGTTGATAGTGATGAATTCCCACATCAGAAAAACAGAGTAAGTGCAAATAAATGACCTAACACTGTTCCTCCAGGTCCTGAAAAACAAGAATGATCCAAACCTAAAGCTACTATGAGAAAAAGCATTTAAAGAGAGCTGAAATTGAGACTGAAAGAATTACAGAGAATGAATGAATACAAAAATTGGCTATATTAAAGATTAAATAAAATAGACAAATCCTTACCCAATCTTACCAAAATTAAGAAAGAAAAGACCTAAAGCCAAACAATTATAAATGGACTGAAATGACAAAAAATTCTGCCAAAATCCAGAAAATCATTGATAGCTTCTTTGAGAAATTGTACTCTAGGGCTGGCCAAATAGCTCAGCGGATTAAAGCACCTTTAAGCAGGCACAGGGGCTGGGGATTCGATCCTTGGGCCTGCTGTGCCAACCCCACCCCTGGTGCATGCTGAGATAGTGATTGAGATTGGGCATGGTAACACACATGCATCTGTGATCCCAGCACTTGGTAGGCTGTACACGGGGGAATCACGTGAGTCCAATGTAGTAGTGAGACCCTGAACACCCTTTCCCTAAAATGCAGAAAAAAAGAAGCTATACTCTAATAAAATGGAAAATTAATGAGAAATACATAAAGTACATATGAACTAAAACCAAGGACATATAAACATCCTGAATAATCCACCACCAATTACATTAAAGAAATAATTCTTTTTTAAAAAATTAACCTTTATTTATTTGGTACAACATCTCATTATGCATCTTGGACCCATAGTGATCCTCCTCTCTCAGCCTCCTCAGCACTGGGATTACAGACTTGTGGCACTATGCTCCATTTCAATGGCCTGCATCACGTGCCTGAGGTTCTGGGGCCAGCAGGGCATGCAGTACCAGGAATCAAACTCTGGGTCCTGTGCTCTCCAGGCAGGCACTTAGAGTGATGAGCTATCTCCCAGCGCTGAGGAAATAAATAATTTTTGAAGACTATCAACTAAGAAAAGCCCAGATCCTGATGGTTCACTGCTGAACTGTATAAGAACTTTAAAGATCTAATGTGAATACTCCTAAAACTCTTTGTTAATGAAATAAAAAGGGAAGCAATACTTCCAACATCAATCCTGAAATCAAGCATTTCTGTGGTTCCAAAATCAGAAAAAGACCTGACCAAAAAAAAGAGACCAACAAGCCAATCTATTTAATGAACACAGAAGCGAAACTCCTCAGTAGGATACTGGCAATCAGAATGCAGCAAACGATCAAAAAGATTATATAGCATGACCAAGTAAGACTCATCCCAAGGATGTGGAGGTAGTCCAACATATACAGATCAATAAATGTAATACATCACATAAACAGAGGCAAGGATAAAAATCATCTCAATAGACACAGAAAAACATTTGATGAAATCCAACATCCATTTGTGATTTAAAAAAGAAAACCTGAAGAAAATCAGAAGGTCTTTATCTCAATTTGATAAAATCCATTTGTAACAAATCAATGACCAACGTCATACTAAATAAAGAAAAGCTAACAACTTTGACTCTAAAGTCAGGAACATAAATACAATAAAATCAGGAACATGGCAAGGATTCATGGTTTAATATAGTTCTGGAAACATTAGCTACAGCAATCCAACAAACAAAAGAAATGAGACACAAAAGTAGGAGTTAAAATATGAATATTTGCAGGTGATGTGATCCTCAACATCAAAGACCCCAATTATTTCACCAAGAGACTCCAAGGATCAATTACCAAATTCAGGAGCAGAGCAGAATAGGAAGACAACATTCAACAATTAATAGTGTTCCTGTACACCAATAACAAAGTCACAGAAAAATAATGTCCTTGATAACAACACCAAGAAAAATGAAATACTTAGGAATTAACTTAACCAAAAAGTGAAAGGCCTCTGCAATGAAAATTATAGTATTGTCTGCATCTTGTACTATGAATAACTATTACAAAGGAAACAATATGCAATGTATTAATTTTTGTAACTGTCCTACTAACCTGTTTTGGAACTGTCTGATTGCTACCTCTTCTCAATAAAATATAAACAAATTTTAAAAAGAAAATTATGGGAGCCAGGGAGATGGCTCAGTAGAATAAGCACTTCCCTGGCAAGCACAAGGACCTGAGTTCAATCCCCGGTTCTGCCAAAAATAAAGAAAGAAAATTATGGTACTATGAAAAAGGAAAGCAAAGAGGGCATAGTAAAATAAGAAGATATCCCCCATTCCTAAATTTCCTGAATAGATAGAAAAAATCAAGTCGAAATGGCCATCCATTTAAAATCATTATTTAATAGAAGCCCCCAGAAAGTAGCAATAAGAGTCCTCACAAAACTAGAAAAGACAATCTGAAAATTCATGTAAAAACCAGAAGAGACCTAGAATAGCAAAAGCAGTCCTGGGCAACAAGGGCAAGGCAAAGGCCACCTCAGTCCCTGACTTTAGGTTATACTACACAGCAACAGGGATGAAAGCAGGATGGTGCTGACAAAACAGACATGTATATCATGAAACAGAACAGAGGACCGAGGAACAAGTCCAGGCAAACTCATTACCTTATCTCTGACAAAAGAGCTAAATAATTTCACCAGAGGAAAGATAGTCTCTTTAAAAAATGGTGCTGGAAAACTGACTACACACAGGCCAAAGACTGAACATAGCTCTGTATCTCTCACCACAGACTAAACTAAGATCAAAATGGAGCAAAGACCTAAATATTAAGACAGAAGACAAAGTAGGTAGAACTCTTGAAGATATAGATGTAGGCAAGAAAAGTTCCGATTTACACAATAATCAACAAATGGAATCACATCAAGTTTAAAAATTTCTATACAGCAGTGGAAAGATTGAAAAGACAACCTACAGAATACGAAGGAAGTTTTGCCAGCTACTATTCAGAAAAAGGACTTGTATCTAGAATATATAAAGAACTTAAAAATTTAGAGCTCCCCAATGTAATGATGCATTTAAGAAATGTACACCTGAAATGAATAGACACATCTCAGATAAAGAAGTACAAATGACCAATAAATACATTTAAAAAATTGTTCAACATTTCTGGTCGTTCAAGAAATGTAAGTTAAGAACAACTACTAACAAATCCTGGAGCGACTGTGGGGAAAAAGAAACATTTCTGCCTTGTTGCTGGAAGAGTAACGTGGTATAACCAGTGTGGAAAACTGTGGAGATTCCTCCAAAACTAGAACAAGAGGTTTCATTTGATTTAGCTTTGAGGTATCTTCCCAGAAGCCTTGAAGCCATCATGTCTCAGTGACACATGCACACTCACACTGATAGTAACAAAATTTCTGATAGCTAGATCTTGGAAACAAACTGTATAGCCATCCACAGATGAGGAAAATGTGGTATTTATGTACAACAGAGTACTATTCTGCCAACGAGAGGGATAAACTTGAGATAGCAGTAGGTAAACGGATGCACCTAGAGACCATATGTTAAGTGAAATCAATCAGATGTGAAAATCTCAATACCACATGGTTTGTCTCATGTGAGAAAACCAAAGCATAAAGAGCAAGGTAAAAGATAAGTAAGAGGAAGTGGGGAGTGCTTTTTCAGAGACCAGGAAGGAGATCAAGAAATACAGGGGTGGGTGGGAGAAAGAAGGGAAAAGGAAATTTTAAAAAGTAGAGATAGAGCTGTTGCCAATCGGAAGAGGAAGAAGACTTGGAAGGAGCAGGGATGGGTGGAAAGGGTAGAGATACAAGCAAAGTATGAAATGCATGTGCACTTGTGCAGACTCCCTATGACCTGAGCCGACAAGAGAGATGAAACTACTACTCTGCAATGAAAGCTTCAAAGAAGCTGCAGAAATAAAAGAGATGCAGGCCTGAAATGTGTGAAAGGAGCCTGAGAAACAAGAGGACACAACAGACCCAGGTCAAGGAGGCTGGGCACTGGCACCCTTGGGAGTCTCTCTCAGGACCATCAGAGTCCGGTTTGGAACGTCAGTCCAAGTCTAAGGTATAAGGAGACTGTGATTCAGCGCTATTCTCAGGAAGCCCCAGGGTTCAAATTCATGAGGACAAGGGTGCAGATTCTCAGTTTGGCTCTGCTCTTCACCCTAGTGCTGTGCCTGATCCTTGCTCCCAGTGCACTCTGGACACATGAGTCACAGTCTGGACACATGAGTCGCACAATTAAGATGCCGTTGTTAAGAAGTCAATTTATAATAACTGCCTGGAAGGTATTGAGACAAATTCAGAATTTACAACTTAGCTGCGTAGGAAAAGAGGTTCATATGGCTTATAAATGTCATTACCATTCTTCGAAGGCCACTGCGATACTGCGGAGAGCAGAAACTACCTCCTTAGGAAAAAGAAAAATGGAAGTGGGAGCAAGAACACGATCTGGGTCTCACAGAGGTCTGACGTGGGAAGGAGAGAGCAGACTTAGTGACAGAAAGGGTAGGTAGTGAAATCTACACGGTAACAAACTATGTGTGCACGCACATGCATTCGCACGTACACACACGTGCGCGTGGACACACACACATTGCAAACAACCTCAACTGACCACAGCCTCCTGCAGAACAGACAATCAGAACCCTAGTAGAGTTCTACTGAAAGAACCTCTGGCATTGTGATAGCCTGGCAAGCCCTCACATGCACTCCTTCTGCACCTTCTCAGAGCTTAGCTCACTGCTGCCCACAAGGTGCTGAAGCTGCTTCTGCTCTAGCCTCTGGGTCTCCAGGCTTCAGCCTGCATTCCAAATGCAACACAAGGAAGGCAGACACAAAAGTCAGGACACTAGGGAGCGCTGGTGTTATTCTTAAGCAGCTGCTCTAGGGGGATCACAGCAGGGGATAAAAAGGAGCCTTTCCAGTTCCTCTGCACATTCAGAGCCTTCCCCAGGGAGCACACAGGGAGGATCTACCCTTGCAAGCTGGTAAAATCCTAAACCCCCTAAAACTTCGGAATTTGTCAAAGCACACTCCTTATTAGCAAAATAATACTACAATCCCCACCATAATCTAATGCAAAACAAGGTCACTGTCACCTGGGTCAAGATAATTTCTGTAAGAGATGGCCGCAGGGCAAATTTCCCTTTTAAGCAAGCCTACCTACACTTCACCTATAATCTACAGGCATCTTGTTGTGAGTGTGGGCCTCCTAAAGCAGGCCTCTGTGGTGGGAGAATTGTGACGTTGTCCTCCAGCTCCCTGCCTCAGTCACCTCTGCTTCCCCGCTTAATTCCCAGGGGCATTCAAGTTAAACTTTAAAGACATGATGGAAAAGGTGTGATCCAAAAACACAAAAACAGTGTGTGTATGTGTGTGTGTGTGTGTGTGTGTGTGTGTGCAAGCGCGTGTGTGCATACGTGCATGTATATGTGTGTTTCAATGTTCTAAATGTGTTACAGTAAAGGGCACACTGCAACACCCTGAACTCTTGATTGAAAGACCCTTATTTCATCACTCTCGCCACTTTCAACAGCCATGCTTTGTGCCTTCAGCTGCGCTGCTGTGGTGGCCTCTGGGTCCCAAGCTCATTCCATACTGGTACTTTTCATGGTCATTTGTACTTTGAGGAAGAGCCAGAGTCACACAGGGCTGGGCCCATGGGATCCAGCAGATGAGGTCCTCCCGGGTATTTTTGTGAGCCTGCCCTCCTTTGGGATGGAAGAAGCAGCCTCCTTCTCCAGAGTTTTGATCCCACCTTATAAAAGGCATGAGAGTGGGTTTCCACAACCACCCCAGAAGGTTAGAAGAACGGTGAGACAAGTGTGTTGGAAGTAAGCCAGGATACTCTGAGCAGGAATCATGGCAACGCATCTTTCATGGTGGTGTATTTTAAAATTTTAAAGACACTGAATTTTTCCCTCACTTGCTCCACATCATGTAATAATGTTTGCAACACTAAGGTGTGACCATGAAGTCAGAAAATTATCTCCTTGACCAGTCATTGGGTGTGTTACAGACAGAAACCATGTCTAAGCACCTTTGTAATCCCTCGCAAACAAACAGACAAAAAAATAAAAATAAAAAAGAATGACTCCGTTGACTGATTGTTTCTAGTTTCCTCATGACCTTGATCAAGTTATATAACTCCTCCAAGCTACAAATCATTTTCATCTCTAAATCAGGAATAATTGTCACTACTTCTTAGGACTACAACAAATGCTGCCATGGGCATAAAGTGCTCCAGAGAGTGTCTGGCATAGTGACTATTGTCTGCAGCCATCTCTCACCCAGAGTAAAGGTTCAATATCTATGTGACTGGCTGGTCAATAGAGAGAACTAACTTGTCCATTTTCAGTTAATTTATGAGAATGCGGATCAGAGTAAGTGCCTCAGGTCATGCCACTGGGGGCAGGAGGCAGAGGGAACGAAGGGAAGTAAAACACAAGCACATGTCTGATAAGCATGAAAGGGGACCAACACTTGCATTTATCTCTCATTTCTCTTGTGCTTTTTACTTCAGCGTTTGGGTTCCATAAAGCAAAATCCCTGTCTCTTCCAGATGATCATATAAAGCTCACACCTTTCACAGCTTGTCATAATAAAACCAAATATATAGATGCAATAAACTACACTCAAACTCATCTGCGCTAACAGAGCCACACTACCTGTTCCTGCTGCATCTATCCCCCAAAAGCTTATTTCTGCAAGCCAGTGTAGATTTGATGCTGTGACGGGGAGGAGTAAGGTCAGTCAACCACTGTGCTTCCCAGCTTACTTAGCTTCCAGGAAAGCCAAGACAGGGTCATTGGCTGCATTTCCCACCCACTACAGCTCCAGGCCCCCGTGTATTCTGTGCACTCTACTTTCCTCCTGGTCTGTTCTCTTTTTTGATCCCAAGAGCCAACTGTGGTTTTTGTTTGTTTAGAAAGCATTTGAAATTCTTTTACAAAAAGATAAGATAAAAGGACATTCAAAGACTGAAACAGATTTCCACTTTGAAAAGTACACCGCATTCCTCTTCAGCATTCACCAGCAGTAAGTAAGTGGTGATGCTAAAACCTAACATCAAACATGTATAACGAGTTCTGATGTATGCCCATCACTATTAGCAGTGCTTCCTGGGCTGGTGAGATAGCTCAGCAGATGAAGTGCCTCTTAGGCAACTCAGGGACCAGGGTTCCATCCCTAGCACCACATACTGCACTGGCTCCACTCCCAGGGCGCTCTGAGTTGGTGATCAAGTGCAGGCACGATGGTGCATGCCTGCAATCCCAGTAATGAGGAGACTGAAAACAGAAGGATCAGTACTGGTCCAAGCTGTGTAGCAAGGCCTTTACAAATAAGCCAAAAAAACCATAAAGAAGGAGGGCTTCACATGTGAAATTCGAAGCACTTCTAATCCTCCCCCAAATCCTGTGAAGTATATCATTTCATAGTCTCCACTATTGCTGCAGTTTAAATGTGCAATGTCCCCCATCAGCCTCACACATTCAGAGACAGGGCATTGGGAAGGTGATGGCATCCTGGGGCGCTGTTTTCACGGTGCATTATCCACTGATGACATCCATGGCTGAGTGTGGTCAGGAGGGAGAGCTTAGACACAAGGGAGTCACTGGAGATGGGACCTGAAGGTGTGCTTTTTCCTGTTCGTTTTTGTCTTTTGAGGCACGGCCTCACTATGTAGTTTAGGCTGCTCTCTAACCCACTGTGTAACCCAGGCTGACCTCGAACTCACAGCAGTCCTCCTGCTTTAGCATCCCAACCACAAGTAATACAGACATGCAGTGTGATGCCCAACTCAGTGTGTTCTCTTGTCTCCAGCACGTGCTTCCTTGCCCTGCTTCCCGGCCACCATGCAGTGAGTGGCTGTCCTCTCCTGTGACCTCAAGTCATGCCACTCCTGCCTTAAAGCTTACTAACTGTGGACTGCAACCGCTGAAAACATGAGCCACAATAAACCTCTTTTACATTGCAGGGCTCAGTTATATTTTTTTCCCTAGCCATGGGAAAGTTAGTTAATGCAACTATATAAGGGAGAAAACGAAGTCATGGAGAGTTTAGGTTAGCTATGGAATTACACCAACAGAGTGGTGCTTTACTTACTCAATTGGGATTAAAATGGAACACTTTGATTTAGAGCCTCATCATCAGGAAGTTGGGAAGATGGCTATAAACACAATCACTGTGCTGCGGGTGGTGGTGACAGCATCAGCCTACACAAGTAAGATGCAGACAGAAATGATAAAGAGTGAGTGGCATTTGCCTTCCATCAAAGCTCCACCATTAGAATTGTGGAACCTGGCCAGGGAGATAGCTTGACAATCTAAGCACCTGCCTGACAAGTGCAAGAACCCAGGTATGGTCTCAGGTAAAATATACCATATCAGCCCCTGCTCTGTGCCAGCCACTGAAACTAGGCATGGTGGTGAATGCCTATATTCTATTGATTACGCTGGCACATTATTGTGTAGATTTCTCCTAGAAAATGGGGCTGTTTTCCTATAGCATGAAGAATTGAGACAAGAGACTGTGAAGTCACTGTAAGGGGACACTGCAGCCTCAACCCGCAACCAGAGTCAGTGTGGGGGCGCATGCTGGAGTCGGAGGAGTCGGGCCTGCTGAGCTGCTCTGGTGGAAACATGTAGCTCACAAGCTGCAGCCCGGAAAGTCAGGATCAGAGGGAGACCTCCTCGGTGGTGCTTCACAGTCCAGGTCCCCCCAGAGCTACAAGACCCCCTGTGGGCAGCACAGAGCCTTTCCTCAGGAGCTTCTTTGGACTAAGAGTCAAAGAAAGCTTGTTTCCATGTTTGAGATTCTCTGAAAATAAAAGGCAGCCAGATGGCAAACATCTTCATCAAGAGTGCAAGAAAACGGTCACTTCTCCAAGTGGCACTGTGTGCCATCCTAAGGAAGTGGAGCCCAGATACAGAGGAATGCTTCAAACAGACCTAAAATTGGACCAGAAAATGCATCCTGTCCACACTGAAGAGAGCCTGGGACCAGCCCACAGCGCCTGCAGACATAGCTGGGCCTGTCTGGGTCTGCCCTCTTCCTGCTCCCACTTTGTGCGGCCTTCTGCAAGCTCATCCCTCTGCTTCCTGTGCCTGACTGACTTCAGCAGCCTTCCCCTCACCTCTGACATCTCTATCCCATGCCTGCTAAGAGATAGACCACAGTTCCTCTCATACCTGCTTGCTTTCTAACTTGGCATGGTATCTGATCCCTACCCTAAGCGTCCTGGCCGAAAGCCAAGTCTGGCATGACTTGGACACATTTGTGGGCTACTAGATCTTTAAGCCACACTGTACTGGCCCGGATGCCAGCAAAGGGTCATGGGAAGAAAACCAGCCTGGGATGGAATAACAGCTGGTAGGTACTTTCAGATTGGATGTCAAGAAAGTGCTCTCTGAGGCAGACATGTGAACGGGGACCTTAGAGTGACCCCCAGGCAGTTCACAACTTGCTATATAACACAGCTACTGTACCTGAGCCACAGCCCAGGTGGATTTTCCTTCCTCCCTTGCATAGTCTACACAGTACCTCACTCGTGCCCTGGAACAACTGCCCAGTCCCTTGGCTCAGGCTCCGCTTTAGACCTGGCAAGCTAAAGAAGAAACTCACTGTGGTTGGAACATATGAGAACCAAAATCAAATTAGTGGAGCTGGTGTGGGTCTGCAGTGAAGACCCCATGGAAAAGAGTTAGATTTCAGACCTCGGCCCTGGGCTGGTATGACAGAGCCCCCAGCCTGCCCTCCCTGTGGGACCACAGCAGGGGTGATGTCAGTGCAATGCCAGAGAGAGGAGTATGAGAGATGTCCCAAAGTCTGTCCTCAAGAGGGGTATGTGGGGCTTTGAGGCCTCCCCTGAGCTGCCTAAGAGTCTTAGAAAGAACTGTAAACAGCAAGGAAATGATGCACAGAAGCCTGAAGGCTGCTCATAGAAACAGGGCCAACCGGAGAGCCACAGGATGGGGGTCTGACTGCTCCTTGAGGCAAGCAAGTGCCCAGACTCATCTCTAGTGCGTTGGATACAGCATGAAAATAACCGCAGCTTTCCTGCGCACTACTGTTTACAGTCAGTTGGCTAAGCAGCTTTCAAAATGAGCTCATTTATACCTCAGAGCCATCTCATATGTTAGTCTCCCTTTCTACAGACAGCGAAAGTGAGGTCACTAAGCACCAGAACTATGATTCAAATTCAGAGTCACTGGATTCCAAATTCCACCCTGGCAACCAAACACCAACCAGGCCTGCAGCCTTGGTTCAGGGTGTAGCACTGGCACTAAAGTTGTGAGCGGGGTGGCTCAAGTGGGAGGGGCTGGAAGAAGTGAGAACTGATTCTGAGCGGCTTCAAAATGCACACCCAGCCTGGATTTACCAGCACCTGGGGGGCAGCTGCTCCCTGTGCTACGGGCGTTTGTGTTGTGACAGAGGACACTGCACCTGTCCTATTCTCAGAGTTTTTCTTCAGATGTGTCATTGACTTTCAGAGTCAGAAGGAAAAGGACATTTCTACTTCAGAGTAGGCCAAACTGAGGAGCAGCGCTGTGGAGAAGTTGGACAGGGTAGCAAAAATAACAGCCATGAATGTGGAGCCAGGAATGCCCACCTAACCCAAGCTCTGCCCATACCCCCTGTGATGCCTGGGCTCCTGGACTGCACAGAGTGCAGATGAAATGCGCCAGCAGCCCTGGGCCATGAGGCGAGCGAGAGGTGAATCAGTGTTCACAGCGTTCTGCCCCCCAGCTCCCAGAGCTCCTTTGCGGCAGTTAGCTTGCCCTGACTAACGTAGTCCAGTCCCTCTCTTCTCAGACCTGGGTAAGCAAATTCAGCACCCTTTGGGATTTCTACCTGGCACTTTGAAGGCTGGACTTCACTGAAGGTGAGTTTCTTGGTTTCCGCGACAGCTCTTCCCAGTCCCCAGCCCTTGCTTACTCCTTCACTACCCCTAAACTCAGTGAGGAAGCAAAGTTGCAGACCACTCAGCTCTCCTTCCTGCTGGAGGTAAGCCAGCCCCATGAGACAACCAAGATATGGGTCCAAGACCTAGTCACGAGAGACTGGGTGTGAATTTACCTTGGCTTCTCATGTACTGTGTTGCCCTGAGCACACATCCTCTGATCCATCTACAAAATGAAAGATTCAGCTTCCCTGATGCTGAACCATTCTGCTAACATTTTAGGCATTTTAATAGGCAGACTCAAAGCACATTGATAAGAAATGGGGGCTGGTCATTTAGTCAAACTGCAGGATAATGAGTGAAGGTGATTTTCCTAGGCTCTATGGGGGTAAAAAAGATTTCATGGGGGGGAAGTAATAATTGGAGCTGATGTCATGTTTATGTAGGCAAAAGACCAGCCAATTTCCATAAGGTAAATCCCACTGAGTAGTGGTGAAAAAAGAGTGGAAAGGGGATTCAGGCAGAACTGGGTTCCAATCTCTGCTCTACTTCTACTTCTACTTCTACTTCCAATCTCTGGCTGCAAGATGGGAGGAGCTCACCCATCTGGGCTTCAGTGTGTAACTTGTAAAGTGATACATCTTAAGAAGATGCAGTAACTCACCAAAATAACATGAATGACACCACACCCACTCTCCATGGCCAGCTCTGTGCGCCCAGGGGCGGGCCAGTGCGGCATGTGGTGCCAAGGATCAAACCCTGGCTCCTGCACTTGCCTAAGCAGGTGCTTTGTCTACTGAGCTATCTCGCCAGCCCAACATCAGATCTGAAAGGCTAAAACTGAGTGCAAATGCAGAGATCAAATTATATGCATAGTTGGGTACCATTTGATTAATTTTTAAAACAAATATTTGTATTTTTATGGCTATTTCTATACATAAAAAATGTTCAGCTGAGGCAGGAGGACCTCAAATTTGAGGACAGACTGAGAGACTTGAAAGAACCTGTCTCAAAGCAAAATTTTTTAAATGGCTGGGCATATGGATCAGTGGTGAGGTGCTTGCCCAGGATGTGGGAGGCCTTGAGTTCTACTCCCAGTGTTATCTGTTTGTCTGTCTGGAACTGGACTAGGCTTCTGAAGGAGAGAACAAAAGTGTCCTCTGCAGTGCCTAATTGATGTTTTAAAAAGCAGAAGCTATAATAAAAAGTTTAGCACTTGTTAATGTTGAATAGTGCTAAGACTGGTGTAGTTCTTTCAAACTTTTGGAAAGAATAGCAACAGGTTTTACAAAGAAGTGATAGGGTTACCTTCACCCTAACCCCAGAAGACTACCCACTGACCTTGGAGTACAGTGTAGAAAGCCTCCACCACTGGGCATGCTGGCATATACCTGTAATCCCATCACAGGCAGGGAGACTGAGGCAGAAACATCGTGATGAGTTTGAGGACAGTGTAAAGTATATAGCAAGACCTTAGAAAGAGAGAGAGAGGCAAAAAGGAAGAGAGAGAAGG
>PVKA01042725.1:0-17224 GCA_004027165.1 Ctenomys sociabilis | reverse complement strand
CGATCTAGCCATGATTTCTAAAGCTGGTAACAACTTTATAATGTTTCAAGATGAACTTGTGCTTTTGTAAATATTGTATTTCTTAGTATCTAGTATCAATCTGCAAAAAAAGGACCCACAAATGTCTGGGAAAATGGCTAATTCTAAGACTAGGACAGAAAATATACCAAATGATCTCAGGACAACTTGTAATACCAGAAGGTAAGAAAGTACACAAAACAGAACAAAACAAAAAAAAAAAAAACTCACTACGGTAAGAGTATGTCAAAGGCATACAGAGTTCAGTTGAAAGAACTCTCAATGACAAAAGCTAGAACAGTTTGAGCAAGAATATGAATGAAACAGTGCTGAATTATAACTCAGATATGAAATAAATATTCATGAGTCATAGCGACATTAAATAACTGAATAAATATATAAGCAGGGGAAAAAGAGCAAACTTCTCATGCAGGAGAATTCTAAGTAATTGCTCCACCATCATGGAGGATGATCAGAACTCCCCTTTGTCTGGGGATGAGCTTTGCACAACAATTTCCTTCCAAAGACTTCTGAATGGAAGAGGGAAATGAACAACTGTACAGTGTAGAAATCTGCCAAACGCTGTCACAGCTTTGTGACCCAGGACAACACCAACAGTGATAAGTCATGTTGATAATAATCTCCTGCTGGAAACGGAGCTCCATCTCTATGTCTTTTTCCTGTCATGTGCAATCACTACAACCAGTCAGGCACTGGAAAATGACTTGACTAGTACTGCTGAAAATGCTAAGGCCATTCAAAAAATCAATCTGAAAAATTCTCACAGCCTAGAGTTGCCTAAAGACACTGAAGGAATAGGCATAATATGGCATCTTAAAGCATAATTAGGTAACATATAATTACTAAGGAAATGTGAATAAGGTGTGAACTTCATTTAATTAAAACAAGCATATCTACATGTGTTCCAAAAGTAGATTATGTTTTTGTGGGCCTTATTATTTCAGTTCATATAGGTGATAAATGTCATACTGATTCTAGAAGCCCTGTCCCTCGACTGAAGCCTCTTGTTGAGATCTGGTGAGGAATACACAGGAACAATCTTGAGAATACCTAAAGAGCAGAGGTTCTACTCTTTAGGAATACAATGAGTCAGAATATAAAGAGTTTTCCTTCTCACTTCTTGTTTTGTTTTGTTGATATGAGACAAAACAATAAGATTATTTTTAAATTAAGCTCATTATGCTTTTTCCAAATCATAATATCACATGTACCATGAATATGCTTAATATTAACCAATAGTAATGAGAAATAGGATTAGCAGACAGTACTCTCTCCCTAAAGTCCTCCTCTACACACTCATCCAGTGCTACCCTACTCCAAGTGCTACATTGTAATCGAGAGATGTAAGCCTGAATGAAATCATTTCTTTTTCTTTCTTGCACTAGGGCTTGAACCCAGGTCCTTCACAGTACATTCCCAGCCTCATAGAGTCTTACTGAGTTGCCTGGACAAGGCTCAAACTTGGAATCTTCCTGCCTCAGATTCCTAGAGTGTTTAGATTGCTGTTATGTACCACCATGCCCAGGTGAAATGAACTTCTTGTACTATGGAATCTAAAGAAAGACAAACAGATGATATGCAAAATAGCTCACATGATATGCTCCAAAGTAGAAAAAAAATAAAGGTACTAAAAATAACACAAAACCCACAAAATGTTCTTAAGAGCATGGGTCATATTTTACCAGTAGGGCAGTAAAATGGTACAGCCACTCTGGAGAACAGTTTGGAAGTTTCTCTTGTAACAGGTATCAGTTTGGTTATGCAGATTGTATAATCCAATAACTGGACCCTTGTGTACTTATTCAGAGAAATTTAAAATTCACATAAAAATTCACATACAAACATTCATAGCAAATTCCTCTATAACAGCTCAGTAGTGGATTTGCCCAGATACCTATCACCAGGCAAGTGGCTACAAGAAGTTGAATGAAGTTTTAGGGAATTATGTTGAGCTAAGACAGCCAAAAGGTTAAATACTGTATATTAATACAACATTTATATAACATTCTTGATATAGGAGGATTGTAGAAATACAGAACAGATTAATAGGCTGGGGCTGAGGATGTGAGGGAAGTGGAGAAAGAAGGAGGTGAGTTTAGCTATGAAGGCAATAGGAGGGATCTGGGTAGTGTTGAAACCACTCAGCATCTTTACTGAGCATATATGAATAAACATGTGCAATAAAATTGCACAGAATTATATACACACATTCTCACTCAAACACCCAAGTAGTCAAAACTGTGGAAATATGAATGAAATTGCATCAAGATGATATCTTGGTTATAATGCCAATGTGTAAGTGGCAGTTCCACAATTACATCTGGTCAAAAGTGAGCTTCTTATCTTTCTTTTTCACTCTTCCTGTCTTATTTCATGGTAACATCTATTTTTTTTATATCTTTACACTTTAATAAAATCATTTCTTTGTCTAGTTTAAAAAGAACTCTAGTTTCCTCATTTCTTCATCCTTTGATTTACACTGGAAGTTGGTAAAGGCATTCTGCTCCTGTTCAAGGCCCTCTTTTTCTGTTCCTTACACACACACACACACACACACACACACACACACAGAGTAGGGTCCTTTCCATGCTGTCTATAGAGCCAAAGAGCAAGAGGTGGCAATGAAACGTTTATTGTTGCTTCCTATTTTATCAGTTTAAGAATACTGAATTTTGCCTCAAAATGTCTTTTATTCATCAAGAAATAACAATTAATGATAATTTGCCTAATTCTTAGTTATAAACACCTATTTTGATAGGTTCAAGTGAACCTGACAAATGACTGCTATCAAGTAGAATTTATTTGTATTTTAAAAATGATCTATACTAGTGGTCGTTCCCATTAGAGTTTTTTTTTTTTTTTTTTTTTTTTTTTGAGACAGGATCTAGCTATGCAAACCAGGCTAACAGCCCAGGCTGGCCACGACTTCCTCAGCCCCATCAGATGTAATGATCAGGAATATCTGTTTTTATGTTATAATGGGTAGTTCTAAAGGGCTGGAGCTCTAGTTAGCACAGAATGTGAGATACTATTACTCAGGCAAGTTGCCTCATACTCTTGTTGGCTTTAATATTCAGTCAGACAGACCTGGTTTTAAGTTTCAGCTCAGCCTGGGACAGGTCTTCATTCTCTGGCCTCCAGAACTAATCCCTCTGGACAGTGGGGAGCTCATGTCCACCCACTGGGAGACTGGCCTTTTCAGAACTATTGCACACAGTGGCCCCAAAAGCCCAGGAATGAACAGGTGATTTTCACTATTTTATTTCATTAGTTTCTTTAAACAAAAGAGAAAGGAGAGAGAGAGAGAGAGAGAGAGAGAGAGAGAGAGAGAGAGAGAGAGAGAGAGAGAGAGAGAGAGAGAGAGAGAGAGAGAAAGAAAGAAAGAAAGAAAGAAAGAAAGAAAGAAAGAAAGAAAGAAAGAAAGAAAGAAAGGAAGGAAGAAAAGACGGTTTCTCTGTCAGTCTCAAGTGAGCAGGAGACTGTCAACTGCAGCAGCAGAGCAATGTCTAAATCAGAGGAACTTGTTTCTTCAGGCTCTTCAGGCAGCAATTATGACAGTGAAGTTGACAAAAAGTTAAAGAGGAAAAAGCAAGTTGCTCCAGAAAAACCTGCAAAGAAGCAGAAGACTTGTGAAACTTCAAGAGTCTGTCATCTTCTAGGCAGAGCAGCAGCAGCAGAGATGGTAACATGCTTCAGATGGGAAAATGAGGTATGTCAGTGTTTGGGACTTTAAAGGGAAAGTTCTCATTGATATTAGAGAGTATTGAATGGATCCAGAAGGTGAAATGAAACCAAGAAGAAAAAGTATTTCTTTAAATCCAGAACAGTGAGCCAGCGGAAGGAGCAGATTTCTGACATTGATGATGCAGTAAGAAAACTGTAGAATCTGAGCCATTAAAAACTTGTACTGTTGTAGTTGTTTCACTGTTTTTATACTCACTTTTGCTTTCTAAAAATTATTTTCTAAGCTGTTGTATATTTGGATTGCAGAACAATTTGTAAGATGAATACTTTTTTTAATGTCCATTATTAAAAAATGTTCTGAATGCAGCTAATTGTCAACTCTACTAAGGAGGATTGCTTTGTGCCCACCACCTAGTGTAAAATAAAATCAAGTAAATTAGCAGGTATAGCTTGATAATATCTTGTATAAAAACTCTGAGCAAGTGTATGTCATCATCCATAGTGCTTTGTGTAGTTACCTTATTGTTTAGTCCACAGAAAATGAGGCCTTAAATGTCTGAATAGCTTTCACTCAGTACCATGGGGTGACATCTATAAAATCAGATATTGTTAAATTAGATGATAATTTAATAAACATTATAAAAGCTGAGAGAGAGAGAGAGAGAGAGAGAGAGAGAGAGAGAGAGAGAGAGAGAAAGAGAGAGAGAGAGAGAGAGAGAGAGAGAAAATACATAGAATAAGCCTTGGGATATCCCCTAGGTTCTCAACCAATCTCCTTCTCTCCCTCTGAGTGTGCACCCAAATTATAGTGTTGCAGGGAGGAATAAGAGGATAATATGCTGATGTTCTCTGAGCTAAGAACAAAATGTTTTATGCTTTCAATTTAAAATAAAGTAGATTAGAAGATAATACAGAAAATAGTTATGTGCAAAGTAGAACAGTTTTTCTATTTTTGTAAATTTTGAAACCCATGTCATTAGAGTGCTTTTATTTGAAGTTATACTAAAATAAATAATAGCTCTTGCTTCCAGGGTCACATTATTCAACTCACAAGATGAGCCATGAGCACAGACAGCAAAAGAGTGGAATGTTGAGCAATGTTGCCTGCGTAGTGAATTTTGCCAAGCTAAGCCCGTGCGTGGGTACCATGTGTTAACTGTCAAATTTCAGAAGTAAAACTGCCCTTTGTTTGAAAGAGATGGAAAGGTAGTTCACTTCGTATTTTTCTATGGTAAGGTGGATCACTGTACAGGACCTGTCAGGACTATATTATAATGTAAATATTTTATGATGTATAATAGAAAAGGTTGTGAAAAATGTTTCCTCTCCTCCCTCTCCTTCAGTTCTCCAAAAATAGTCCATTCCAAAAGGTTTAACTCAAATATGTTCCATTTGGGTGCTGAGGAGGGGGATGTGTGTGCAGATTTCTCTTACATCTGTGATTCCTGCAAAAATATCTGGCAGTACATTCAGTTCTGTGTCTTAAAACCTCACAGGGCCAATTCTAAAATAATATTATAAATGCTCATGGTTATCATCACCTAACTAATCTAAAGCAATAAACTATTTAGTCCTTCAGTTTTCTCAGATCATCCTGAAGCAACAGCTGACTTCTGGACTCTAGTTTCATTAGAAAGACTTAGTCTGTCATGGAGTAAGTTTCACTGTAAATCAAGGAGCTATACTTCACTGACCCTTTAGGAAATAAAGCACAATTATAAATGAATACTGGAATATTGATTTTTTAAAAAATTGTTGGCTAATTGTGAACTCTGAAAAGTCAAATAAAAAATCTTTATCTAGGCTGGGGCTGTAGCTCAGTGGCAGAGTACGCACTTAGCATGTGCAAGGTCCAGTTGCACAAACACCCATATACATGAATAAAAAAATGAACCTATTTCTTTTCTCTACGTCCCAAATAAAATCTAAATTTATTTTTTTTTAAATGTATTTAGTACAGGGTCTATAGGATCTCACTACATAGATCAGACTCCTAGTGATCCTCCTGTTTTCAGCCTCCCAAGTGCTGGAATTATAGGTGCATGCCACCATGTGTAGTTTCAGTTGCTGTCTCAGTGTGCCCTGGGGGTGGGAACAGCACAACAAGCCAGGGATTGAACGCAGGTCCCTGATGCCTGCCTAAACTGGCACTAAACAAACACTGAGCTATCTGGCCCGCCCTAAATCTACTTTTTGAACTATATATTTCCTGTTTCACTATCTCCCTTGATGTGTTTATTATGATGATTCATGACTCCAGTATTTTTTATGTTACATTTTAATTTAAAATTTTGTGCAATATTTGTATGTTTTTTATAATTACTTAATACATGAAATATTGATCAGTTGGGAGATAAGATTCATGTGATTATGAAGAAAAGCTTAAAGCTTTATTTTCAAGAACTATTTATAAATTGATCATAATGCAAATTTTCCTTAAAAACTATTGTTAAAACTGAGACCATAAAGAATGCAAAGCCCCAAGACTTCAATTTTTCTTCTTCCATTGTTGTAAGGCCTCTAAGTGGTTATGAATCCTGGTCCAGGGAGCCCAGTCAGCACAAACCAGGATTGGTGGACATGAGTACTGCTCAGGTTGGCTGGACACTTGAAAAAATAAACTCCAATCCCAATCCATGAGACCCATGGGAGTGGTCAGACATGTGTGTGACCCCACTGGGGTATCTCTGCCTCTTCAGCATGCTTCCTGCTGCTCTGAATTCTCATCCCTGCCTCTTCTCTTTGGGTGACCAGGGCTGCTCTCACAGTCTAAAAACTTCCCTTTAAGAAGGTTTTAGATTCAGTCTGGCACTGGGACTTCCTCCATATAGTAATTTTGCTTTTCTCAGTGATAGGAAGCATAAATGGATTTGATCTATAGCCCACATTAACAAGAATCTAACAAATGAGGTCAGCCACACAGGTGTGCACCAAGAATTCAGGAGGCCACCAGTTACATGATTTGTAGCTATGCAGAGTCAGAAGTTAGTGATGTCTTCTCTAGATCAATCAGCCAGTATGTACCTTAAATTCTGGGTGTTAAAGGCCAAGGTGGGGCAGCTACACACTCGAGAAGAGAGCTCCAGATTGCTCTAGGCTACTCTAAGTGTATCTGTCATGTGGTTGGTTGACTAAAGTAGTTATGGACTAAAGTCCATAAAGTACTTAATATAACTTTGAAATACTATAAAACAATGTGTAAAATATATTATTTATTCTCTTTAATGCTGAAGAAACTAAAGCTGAGAGCAATTAATTAAGTTGCCCAAAGTCACATACCTATGTTGAGACCAGAGCTGGCACTGGAATTTAGAGCTTTTGATTATAAATCCTGAATCTTTCCCATGCTCCTCTACCACTTTTCTCAGAATTGACAGTGTTGTTTTTATCCATAATTTTATTTTTATCCTTTACAATGTTTTCTTTTGGAGAGATTCTATTTTTCCCAGTGTTCCTTCTTTAACTTGTAAATCATAAATCCTGATATGAAAGCTTTTATTTTTATCTTATCTTGATTCAAAAAAATAATGTGCTATCCATACCATTTCATAATTCAATCAATTTGAAAGCGTCTACAGAGAAAATCTGACAGTTCAAAATATCACATCATGTCACCGTATGAGACAGAAGCTATTTTATCTGAAAATTAATATATCAATATATTCAGCACTGTCCAGTTTGCATTCCTGCTGCATGTAGTTAAAAAACACTCATGCTGTATTTTGATGCGCAGTGTGGAGGATGAAAATTTAATAAGACATTTGCTGAAAGTTCCCTTTTATCCTTTGTAGACAGTGCAAGGGAAACATGCTTTCATAAAGAAACTTACCTACTTATATAGATCAGAGGCTAGTAAACTATGGCCTATGGGGCAGATTCTGCTGGCTACCTGTTTTTGTAAATAACATATTACTGGCACATAGTCATACCTACTTACTTACTTACATATTATTGTTTGTATGGTTGGTTGCTTTTCACACCCTAAGTGTTTGCAACAGACATTGTGGTATGTTCACCCAGTTTAAAAAATTGTTTGCTCATACTTAGTGTAAATAAAAAAAAATGAAAGTTAAGACGTACCTTGCTGGGAGTCTTAGTTTTGTTACATAAATTTTCTAAATGAACATATACCTGTGCAGTGGATGAGGTAAGTCCCTACCACCATCTTTATACTTGTAATTAATTATTAAGACCCTCACACTATTTTATCTTTTTATAATGGAAAATAAGCATCAAGAAGAATGAAATAAAATTTCCTCAAGTAAACTGGCAGAAATGGGTCCCTTGAGAAATGCCTGCATCTTTTCACACAGCTGCTGTGATTCTTTAAAAGAAAGAACTTTAGCCCTTTTATTTTCATGAATTAATCACTGAGTAATTCTCAAGGTGCTAAGCTCACTTTTGCAAATAAGAAAAGAGGGGACATTTTCTACTTTAAGTTGAGTGATCCAGGAACTAGCTGGGTACCACAAAATGCATGGCTACTTGATAATATGGCTAGCTTGCTTTATCTTTTAATCCCAAAACAAGCCACACAAGAAACCAATAAATAGTCTCCATTTAAAATGATTTCCATTTTCCATTTCTCTTTTGCTAGACAGAAATGAATATACAAATATATATATATAGATATAGATAGATAGATAGATAGATAGATAGATAGATAGATAGATAGATAGATAGATAGATAGATAGATATAGATATAGATATAGTCATGCTACACAAATGCTCCCAAAAAGGTGTCACTTCAGGCAGTTTATCCATGAAAAAAGCAACAGCGATATGAACAGTTCTCATTAACTTGGCTAGAAATGTTTGGGTAAATTATTCTCTATCCCTGTAAGATTCCCCTTGTGGCTGGAGAAACTTTTTCACACCCAATTTTTAAAACACAGAGGGACAAATATCCTAAATAGCCAAAGTCAAGCTCAAAAAATCATCCAAAGATGGCTAGTTTAAAAGGAAACCTATCTATTTTTGAGTCTCTTGATTTTAAGGGCAGATCTAACAGCAGCAGGATGTTCCTGTATTTAACAGTGCCATTCTAAATGACATCCCTTGACAGCATGAGTGAGTTCACGTAAACACAGCTAGTGATATCATGAGTAACAAAATCTGTCTCCATTAGCCGCCCTTTATCCTGCATAAGAGACCTGCATGCTAACAGGCGGCTCAGGCTAAGTGTTAACCAGCTACAGCTGGTTTGTTCTATAAAAAGAACTAATGAAAAAACAAACGCTAACTTCTCTATTCCACTCTGGACAGCACGTCAAAGCTACACAAAGAATGCCTTTTCCAACTGCTCTCAGTGAATGAACTAGCCAGGTCTGGTTCTCTGAAGTTGTTTACTGAACAGTGTGTGCAGGGCAGTCAGAAAGCAAGAGAAGGGGTGGGACTGGGGGAGGGGAGAGGGTAGTTACATGATCTGGTGAACCAAGCTAATTTTTCTGGGAGATCCAGGAGTTAGTTTTGAAAAATAGGAGACAGAAAAAATGTCAAAACCAGAGCACTTTCTTAAATACATATATTTAGAATACTTTGGTTTTCTTATATGACTATTAAGTCTGTATTGTTAAATATATGTATTTTAATACATATGGTTACTTGCAATGTCAACTGAAAATGTAGGGAGTGGCCCTGTCATCTTTTCATGTTCTTGATAGGGTATTTTAGTGTTACTTAGCTAGATAAAAGGTTTCTGCCTTAGCCATGCAGTGCTAATTCATGGTGCCTGAAACATTCACCTGCAATGCAGATGCTAACGCTTGAGCCAAACCTCTTCTCTCCCCAGGACTCCAGCCCCATATTTTCATCTTCTGTGTGACATCCCAGCAGGGTGTCCTTTCAACACCTCCAGATCTACCTTCTGTACACACCCAGGGTGCTTCACGACCAGGGCAGGGACAGGAAAAACACACTTGGGCAGATGTGTTTCCTATGGTGAGCAGCTGCTTCCCTTTGCTTCATTATGTCATGGACTCAATTTTTTCCTCTACTTTTTTTTTTTTTTTTAAGTACTGGGAATAGAGCCCAGGGGTGCTCTACTATTAAACTACACCCCTACTCTTATTTGGAGACAAAGTCTGGCTGAGTTGTTCAGGATGGCTTCTAACCTTAAATCCTCCTATCTCAGTGGGGATTACAGGTGGGTGCCACCACACCTAGCGAAATGCTCACTTTACAGTTCCCTTAGAAGTAGGGATTGCATTTAGGTCTTTGCACTGAGGTACATTCCAAGGCCTTTTAAAAAATTATTATTATCATTATTTTTTTGAGACAGGGTCTAGAGAATTCAATAAATTGTCCAAGCTGGGCTTAAAATTGCAGTCTTTCTGCCTCAGCCCTCCAGTTCTGGGATACATGCGTGCACACCATGCCTGGCCTTGCTCACCTTTGTAAGTAGCCCTGCAGAAATCTGCTACCTGTCACAGTGAAGGGGCCCAGCAGCTATGGGAACCTCTCAGCTGCTCCAAGTGGTAGTTCTCTGACTTCACATCTAATCTTTTAGGCTTTTTCTAGACTACTGTTTTTCAATGTCATTTTCTAAGTTATTAAAATTGAAAACTCCAAAATCATTTTTAGACCCTGTTCAATCCCTTACTTGTTGAACCTAAACCATTTACCAAATCCAAATCACTTTCCCTTTATTCAAAAAGCCCTTTCTGGTTTTTCATCCCATCTGCTGAACAGTCCTGGCAGTTAGAACACCTCACACTCAATATACAGCTTTCTGATCTTCCTGCCTCCTCAGGAAGACAGTACTTTAATTATATCAAATGTGATCGGTAGTTTTTCTATAGGATAAACCTTAAAGTCCATTTGCTACATAACCTCAATTTACCTTTCCAGTTCCATTTAACTGTGACATCTGTATCAAAAATTTTACAGTTAAAATATGATGGTGGGGGCTGGGGAGATAGCTCAGCAGTCTAAGCGCCTGCCTAGCAAGCACAGGACCTGGGTTCAATTCCCAGTACTACATGCCATGCTGGCTCCATGCAGAGCTGCCACCAAGACCAGACATGGTGGCATATACCTGTAATCCCAGCATTAGGGAGTCTGACACGAGGATAACTATTGAGTCCAAGCTGCATAGCGAGACACTATACCAAATAAATAAATCAAGAAGGAAGGAAGGAAGGAAGGAAGGAAGGAAGGAAGGAAGGAAGGAAGGAAGGAAGGAAGGAAGAAAGAAAGAAAGAAAGAAAGAAAGAAAGAAAGAAAGAAAGAAAGAAAGAAAGAAAGAAAGAAAGAAAGAAAGAAAGAGAAAGAAAGAAAGAGAGAGAAAGAAAGAAAGACAGATTCTATGTAAACATATGATGGTGATTTGGGCATTCAGTGTAGACTTAAACACATCATTTATTTATCTTTTAAACACTTATGAAGTCCTTACCATTTACCCACCTCTGTGCCAAACAGTACTGAGGCCTGAGGCAGAGGACTAAACACACAGACCAAAAAGGCACAGCAACTTTTCACATAAAGCTCAAGTCACCAAGAGGAGACAGGTACAGTTAAGAGAATAAATGAACAAATATGAGAATAAAAGTTTTAAAACAGCTCTTAGAGATTTATAACTTACAGATGAGATGGACAAAGCAAGGAAAGTTACATGAGGTACCAAATCTATATACTATTAAGAAAAACCACATAAGGAAATAGAGACTCCACCAAAAAAAGTATATATCAGGAAAAGAAAAACTTGTATAAATATTTTAACATTACATTTATTGAGATATAATGAGATTAATACAAGTTACCTTTGGCCTCTATAATTAAAAGAGATGCTCAAAGTGGTGGTCATTGGCTTCCATACAGTTATTAGTACAGAGAACTGATGATAGACAGACCGACAGACAGACAGATAGATATATGTATGTGTATATATATATATATATATTAATGTTCTCTCTCTCTCTCTCTCTCTCTCTCTATATATATATATATATATATATATATATATATATATATAATTGAGCTTTTTCAGCAAATACATGATAACATGTAATACCCTGGTCAATTGCTAGTATAAATTTTCTTCTCTTCCTACCTTCCTTCCATTATGTTTTTTTTTTTCTTTAATAGTTCCATATTAAATGAGTGAAATAGACTACATGTGCTGCTGCTAAAATTATTTTGTAACCAATGCAATACTAAAGAGTGGAATTGCTCTCATAGACACAAAAGAACCACATAAAAATGCCAAGATTAGTGTTATTCTCAATTTATTCATTAGTTATAGCTAAGGTTGAAAGACAGGTTATTTGACTAATATTGTATACCACAGTCCAGATTAAAACACAGAATTCCCAATTATTAAATGACTGTTCTTACTACAACTTCACAATACTGTGATAGCTTTTCCACATCGTTCTGCTTGAGGATTTACTGTAATTCCACATTTGATTAATGCTAAACTTTGAACAAGACCTCTAGGGAAAATATTCTGTTTTACCAAACTCATTTCTGTTTACATGGAGACTTCATCTCTGACATTCCTTTTGTCATCTGCCACACTACACCCCAATTCTTATTGCTAATTCAATAATCCTTTCATATAAGGAAAATGTACTTCCTTTAATTTCACTGATTTGAGATTTGACATGATGAAATCTGTATTTCACTTGTTGGTACTCTACTGTCACCTAGAAAGCACAATAGATGTTATTCCTGTACTCACATATCTTTATATATTTGGGGTTCACATACATGAATTCATCACATTCATAATAATGTTCAAAAGCTTGAGGAGTGCAATCATTATGAGGAAATTGAGTTCACAGAGGTTAAATAATTCAAGTTAAATTCCAGCTTCTTCTGTGCTCTCTTATTCCAAGTTCCAAGTACTACGAGATGAATGGCTCCCCCTATCTTTCCTCTCTCCCTCCTTTCTTCATGCATTGATTCTTCACCTCTCAGAAGTCCTTCTCTGGAAAAAATGTGTTCCTATGATTCAGTGCAATATGACAACCAAGATTGTAACTCTGATATCTCAAATAGATTTTATTTTCACTGATGTCAAGTCCTGGGTCAATTCTGCTATGGTCAACAACTATATGGTTCTGGTCCAGGGACCATTCAAATAGCACCTTGTTGGTACCTCCTCCCCTACTCTTTCATTGCACTTATTCAGCAGGCTCTATCTCTGACCCTCAGCAGAGGAGCTCAAACCCGCCTACCTTGGGTGGCACTGTTACTATTTTTCTAGGCCCTCACTCCTAGTATGATTAAGAGTTCTAGAAGAGGCAAAGGATAGATACTGTTTTGATAACGGTTCACACAGCATAAAATTTCTGTAACATCATCAAGCCAAAGGCATGAAAAGAGCAGAAATCTTAGTGTAAAGTGTGAATAGTATTCCAAATCACATGATCTTAGTGAATACTGATTACTCCTATAAGTGCTTCACATAGTCTGAATCACTACATGCTTTCCCAAAGACCACAGACAGTTTTAACCTTCCCACTTCACAAGTGATGGAACTTGCCTTGCGCAAAGGATGGAGAAAGGCACACAGATGCAGATGGCAAGTATACTAAGGGACAAGGCAAGATATGGTGTGGGCAGTGGTAGAACTGGCGGAAAGGATAGCAATGCACACCCTCAGCAAGGGCAGATGAGTAAGAGTGCAATTCCTCATCTTTCTATCACCATAATAACTTCAAAGAGGCAAAGAGACCATATGAGAAGAGTCCTCTCCTACAATCTCTCATTTGTGGAGTAGAGTGTTACTGTTTACCAAATGCTGGGCCAGGTCCTTAGAAATTCAGGCCAGGCAACATTATGCACAGACACTACTAGTCTAACCTGTAGCCTAGAGATAAAGAAGGACAGGGAAAGAAGAGTTGATGCATAGAGATAGGTTTCATGGCACATGCCGATAATCCCAACACTCTGGGAGGCTTGGTTATACTATGCAGGAAAAGCAATTAACAAAATCCAATATCATTTCATGCTAAAAACACTCAATAAAGTATGAAATGAAGGCAAATTTCTCAATTTGTTATACGTCATTTCGGATAAACTCACAGCTAATACATACTCAATGATGAAAGAATGAAAGTATTTATCCTAAAGTAAAAACAAGGCAAAGATCGTGCTTTTGCCATACAGCAATGATGTGCTGGAAATTTTAGCCATGGGTCACTAGTAAGAAAAACTAAATAAATGCAACACAAATTAGAAATGAAAAAGTAAAACTGCCTCAACTCAGAGATCACATGATCTTATGTGTAGGAAATTAAAAAACCTGTTACAGTCAATAAAGACATTTAGCAGGGTTGCGGGATACAAAGATAAGAAACAAAAATAATTATATTTTTACACAGGTCAACAAATGATGTAAAAAGAAAATGTAAAAAGCAACTGATTTATAGCATCAAAAGAAAATGTAAGCAAATTTAAGCAAAGTTTTAGATTTTTACAATGAAAAACCCAAAACATTTCTGAAAGAGATTAAGTAATATATAAATAAAAGCAAAGGCATATTATCTTTATGAACTAGGAAACTTAATATTGAGATGGCAATCCTGATGCATATTCAATTTAAATAAAAAATAAAAGACAAAATAAAACAATGGCTACTCTTGTCAAAATGAAAATTCTAATCCAAAAATCAAGATGTGATTTCAATAATTCTTTTTTTTCTTTTTGATTTTATGTATTTGGTACAGGGTTATGATCACTAGGCAGGTTGGACTCAGTGATTCTCCTGTTTCAGCCTCCCTAGTGCTAGGATTACAAGCATGTGCCACAAAGCCGGGTTTCTGTGGCCGGCTCAGCATGCCTGGGGTGGGGCTCCTGGAGTGGGGCCAGTGTAGCATTGAGGTGTTGGGGATCAAACTTGTGTTTGCCACAGAGGTGCCTGGACTGCTGAGTTATCTCCCTGGCCCAGGATTTCAATAATTCTTGACTAGCCAAATTAACTTAAATGAATCAAATCAAAAACTATAAAACTCAAAGTATAAAATCTTTATGATCTTGAATTTGACAACTATTTATCAGATTAAACATTAAAAGCACAAAGCTGAGAGAACAAAAAATAAACTGGATCAACTGCCAACAAAATGAAAACTTTGCATATTAAAGAAACCTTGAAGAGAGTGAAAAATCCAACTTATAGAATGGGAAGATTTTTTTCAAATTATTTATCTGAGAGGGTTTTGTAATGTAGAATATATTTTAAAAATCATACTTGAACTATATAAAAAGACAACACAATTAAACAATGAGTAGAACACTTGGATGACATTTCTCCAAAGTAGATATGGAGATTAAAAGCATATTAAAGAAACTCAACAGCATTAAAGAAATGCAAATCAAAGCTACAATGAGGTATTACTTCACATGATTAGGATGGTTGTTATTTTAAAAAGTGAAAAGGATAAAGGGAAAATTAAAAGAAGGAAAAAGGCAAGGAAAAGAAAAGGAAGGTAAGAAAGTAGAAAATTTAAGCAAGGATGTAGAGAAACTCACAGTGCTTTGCATCGTTTGTAAAATTTCAGATAGTACAGCCACTATGGAAAGAAGTATGGGGGTTCCCAAGTAAGTTAAACATAAAATTACCACGTAGACCTAGCAATTCTAATATTAGGGTACACTTAAGAGAAATAAAAATGTATCTACAGAGGAAGTTTTACACAGATGTTTACAGCATTATTCAAAGAAGCCAAAAACAAGAAACACAAATGTCCATAAACTGATAAATGGATAAAAAAAATCAGTATATCCATACAATGGAATATTACTCAGCCATAGAAAGAAACAACAATATGATATATGCTACAGAATGGAAAACTTTTGAAAACATATGGCTATGACACACAAAAGATATGATTCTGTTTATATGAAATATGATACATTCAGAATAAATAAATACATAGGGACAGAGCAGATCAGTGACTACCATGGACTGGAGAAGTGGTTTACAGGGAGGACTGCTTAACAATAGAGGATTTCCTTTAGGATTAGGAAAATATTTCAAAATCAAACTGAGTTGAGATTGTACAACATGTGATTGCACTCTCACTGAACTGTACACTTTTAGATGGTTAATTTTATCCTTTGCCATTGTGTCCAAATTTGTGTTGTTCCTCGCAAGTAAACAAATGAACAAATAAAAAGTACTGTGTGAACACTCTTACAATGTTTATGGTTCTATAAGGTGTTCAGGGAGCCTGTCTCATAGTTTGCTCTCAAAGACAATGACAAGAAACAGCCTCTTCCTATGTAGAAGCCAGGTCATCTATGTATGAGGACACACACACACACACAAAACCACTGTGTGTACTTTTCCATATATATACTGAAACTACTCATATTCAAGGAATTTTAAAGACCAGATCCATAATTTTTTACTTCTCTGTACTTCATGGAGAAATGGCCCATATATATATGGAGGGCATACATAGTGTTTTTAACCAAAATAGTAACTGTGCATGTCCTTTAAGCAGAGGTAACAGATGAATCATAGCTGCAAACCCTGCAGCTATGTGGCTTCATTGCTTTATCTCAGCTCTTTAGAGTGTGCAACTTTCCACCCACACACAGAACAAAGATGAGATAGTGTTCTTCAGGATGCACCTGGAAGAAATGAAATTCTTCACATAAAGGCAAATCACCAGACAGTTCTTTCATATCCTGCCATAGTCAATGTCTCTTGACCCCCATATGTAGTAGTCTTTGTACCACATTTATCACTTTATGAAATCTCATTCTAATCTTTCTTGGAGAGAAGATGATCCATCACTGAACCAAGACTGAAATTACTCATTTTCAAGGATTTCAAAGACCAGATCCGCAATTTCTTCCTTCTCTGTACTTCATGGAAAAATGGCCCTGAGAAAGCTGCAGCTTCTCCCAATCCAGTGTCTGGGTTTCCTAGATAGCCAGGATTTTTAATGACTGGAGGTACAAAGCTGAATAAGCTACATCTGAAGCTTTCTCAGTCCATTTATGCGGCAGCCATACAGGAGATGTAGACATTCATTTCAGTCTTCTTTCTGCTCCTGAATGAGAGAACATAGCTTGATCCCTTTTTGTGTTCCCTTAGCAGAAACTTCTGACACATGCATTGGGATTTCACACATAGAGGGAAAGAATGGTCATGTGCTTAAGGCAAAAAAGTGTCGGGCTCTTCCCCATCTTGCAAGATGGCGGGCAAAAAAACTGAGAAACCAGAAGCTCAAGAGAAGAAACCTGAAGCCAAGAAGGCTGGTGCCAATGGCACTGGTAAAAGGGGTAAGGTGAAGCCATAAAAGTCCAACAAGGGGCAGCCCTACTGCAGCCGAAATCATATCCTGGTTAGAGGAATTGGTAGATACTCCCGATCTGCTATGTATTCCAGAGAGGCTCTGTATAAGAACAAGTACACAGCTGCTAAATCAAAGGTTGAGAAGAAAAAGAAGGAGAAAGTTCTTGCTACCATCACAAAACCAGTCACTGGTGACAAGAATGGAGTGGAGGTATCTGGGTGGTTAAGCTTCTAAAACTGCCTAGGTA
>PVKA01042723.1:0-17205 GCA_004027165.1 Ctenomys sociabilis | reverse complement strand
TACTTATCTAACTTATGTAGCATTTGCTGTACAGTGTAGCTTTGGATATGTTAGTCATTAGTTACAGCTAAAAAACTTTTTATACTTGTAATTAACAATAATTTAACTTATAGTATTAGAAGTATAGCAATAGTATAATTGTTTAAATTTCAACACAATTATTTACCTATTATTTATTCATACTCTAGTATACAGTACATAAAATGGATAATTTAAAGATTTAAAAAATAGTCTCTTTTTGTTATCAGAAGATTGTTCAGGTAAATAGCAACTTGCTGCTATTTCAGGATTTTCTTAGAAACCATGAAGGAGTAAAATTTGGTATTACCAATTCTACTATTGTTATATTACAAAGAAGTAGTAACATTCCAGAAATAATTTCATATGTTCCTCTGCTAATATATTGATTTTCATGGGCCAAAGATAAATATCTAAATTTTATCATTGTCATTCTGATGACTGTTACAAAGAAGTGAATAAAAACCCTCAGATGGACTATATGATTGGAGAGATCTTTTACTAATGGACACTGTAGAGCATAAGGTTTTAATAATAAACAAAAATAAAAAAAAGTATTATTTCAAAATTTTTGGAACTTTACATAAACTATATCTCTCAGTTACACTTCACTTGTTGCTGGGACAAAATGCCTGGTACCCAAAATTAAGGAAGGAAAGGTTTGTTTCGCTCACAGTTAGTGGAGGTTTCAGCCTATATTCCATTGGCTCCACAGCAGACTGGCACATGGCTGAGGGCAGTAGCTCATGGTGGTAGAAAGTGGCAAAGAGCAAAGCGGGGCTTGAAGCAAGCCTCTCTCCCTACCTTCCACATTGACTGGGAAGACTGTGGCTCCTCAGAGGAAGTAGCACTCTCTATCTCTCCTCAGTTCCTTTTACAGCCTTTAAATGCTGAGTCACTCTAGGGTGGGCCTTCCACACTAAGGAGTGGAATTGCTGAGCCCATTTAGTTAAGCTTTTATCTTCTGAGGTTGACAAAAATGCATCTAATGCTATATTACGACACACAATAAATATATTCCTGGAGCACACTGGACAGTGTTCACAGAAAATATCCAAGGTATAACTCAGATATACAAAGAGTGTTTCATTTTTAAAAATTATTATAATAAACTATACATTAGCATGAATCCTCCTCATAATAATCCTGCTCACTTCAAACACATTTATGCTTGCAGTTGTTATTGCTGTGGTAGAGACTTCCAATTCCAGAAGTCTCATTTCACGCCCTTAGTCGTCTGTTGTGGTGCCTTGGTGTCCTGAGGGAAGTCAAAACCATTTGTAAGGGGCCGAGGAGATGGCTCAGTGGAATAAGTGCTTCCCTGGCAAGCGCAAGGGCCTGAGTTCAATCCCTGGTTCCACCAAAAAAAAAAAAAACAACATCGTATTTCAGGCCATTTCCACCATGAGGAAGAGCTGTAAGCGTCATTTGCCAGAATCAGTGAATAAAGCAGAGTACGACACATGGCACTTTTTTTTATTAGCTTGTCTTCCTTTCTTCTTTTCCTTCTTTCTTTTTTTTTTGTGGCAGAACCGGGGATTGAAAGCAGTCCCTTGTATTTTCCAGGCAGGTGCTTATTCTACTGAGCCCTCTCCCCGTCCCTAGCCTTTCTGTTGGATGGCACTTGACAACCACATTCACACTGTTTTTTGCTCACTCTCACAAGGACAGTCATAAAAGAGAAATTATGTGGTGGCTCACGCCTGTAATCCCAGCACTCGGGAGGCTGAGGCAGGAGGATTGGTATGAGTTCGAGACCAGCCTGAGCTACAAAGTGAGCTTAAGGACAGCCTGAACTGCATAGTGAGACCCTGTCTCAAAAAAAAAAAAAAAAAACAAAAAAAAAAAAACAAATTATAAACTAACTAAGGAGGATAAACCAGGCACATACCTGCAATCTCAACATTAAGGAGGCTGAGACCGGAGAATCACTGTGAGTATGAGCTGTGTAGTAAGAGCCTTTAGCAAATAAATAAGTAAGTAAGTAAGTAAACAAATAATATACTCCCTAAGGAAGAAATGTGTACTTTTTTTTAGCATTGCTTTCAACATTATTTTCTATTGTCCTAGTCCTTCTAGTTGACCATCTCCCTTACTTGTGGAAAACAAGTACTGATAATTATTGAAGAATTGATATAAGCCATTTGTACTCACTTCCTATTGATGGATCATAATATCTACACCCATAATTTAAAGGAAGAGAGGTCTGACATGGCTGACATTTTGGGGACTTAGTCTATGGGTGGCAGGTCCCAAGGGAGAAACATCATAGCAGAAAGACAAGGAGGGAGGAAACTGCTCACCTTACAGCAGCCACAAAGCAGCGAGAGAGAGAAGGAGATGCCACTTCTCCCAGCAGCAGTTAGCCATGAACTCACAATATATCAGTTTACTGCATATAAGATTCATTAACGAATCACTTCCTAAAAGTCATGTATCTGACTTCATGATGATATTTTCTTTCATTTCTGTTCTTTTACATTAATTTTATTGATAAATAGCAATAAGACAGTTTAAAAACTGATTAATAGGATAGTTTCAATAATTAATGCATTGCATAGTGTTGTCTTTGAGGTGATTTTTCATTGTACAAGATGCAGACATGATATCCTGTCCAAACACTAATAGTATAAATCTTTCTTCTCATTGAACTAAGAGAAAGTAGATGTGTATCTATCCTGTTTTGTACACACATATACAAAATGGTTCTTCATTTGTGTTCCCTTTCTTTGTTTAGTTTTGTCAGAGATGGGTATTCCACTACCAATTAAATATTATAGTTATGTGAATTCAGCAAAATAATCCAATAGGGTCCAGTAGTCCACAATAGTAGTGCATTATCTGTAGGACTGGCAATGTCAGAGTTGTTGACTTGAGCCTTTTAGAGATCAGCCTATTAACATGGCTTCATTTTTCATACCTTGCTTTTATATTTTTCTGGTGGATGGTTAAGACCAAGATAAAGCAAGACATGTACAACAAGAAATGTGACTTTTGTATCTGACAATGGCTGTGACTCATCTACATGGCTGACACTGACAAAAGATTTGCAAACTGTGGTACAGGGCTTCAGGGTAAATCCTGAGGGGATATGAATGATTAGATTTTTGACGGTCACCATCTTCTGTTGATTGAGGCTTCAGGAAGTCGAAGGCAGGTACTGGCCTCCTCAGCCTGGTGATGTGGGGACAGCGTGGAGATCCAGAAGCTGCCACAGTTGGACCCAACATCTGTTATGCTGCAGAAATAGACTCAAAGCAGCCATGTTAACTTTTGTACCCACCCTGAATATTTGAGGATCTTATGTCTGGAGAGTGACTTGTGACACCCAAGAAACAAGATAAACACAGTTTGAGAGAGACACTAAGAAAGAAATGAAACCATTTTCACATTCTACTACCTGTAAGGCTCTTTTCCCCTCAGCTCTTTGAAGAACGGGTCTGACATTCTCATTACTTACTAGGTGGCACCAATCAGGTATCTGGTTCTGGCTGTACCACACATTTTCTCAGTATACCTCACCTTAATTGTGCTGCAAACCCAAATACGAATCAAGTGGGACAGGAGAAAAAAATTACCTGTGCTATTTGAGAGAAGCAACAAAGATGAAGAAAGGATTCATTTTCCCAAGCTTGTGAAAATGCTTAATATACCAACCAAAAATTCTAACAAACATGTATGTAATAAGTGTAGGTTTTAAATACCCATACTTTTACCTCAGATGTATTTTTAACTATAGAGTAAAAAGACACCAAAGCAACTTTATTAGAATCATTAACACTCATTTTACCATAAAATTCAGTAATTTTAATTACATATTTTCTACATGTAATGAGTGAAGATGATTATATTTGCTTGTTCGAATTATCTCAGAAACTATTATTTAAGTAAATATAATAGTTGTATATTATTATGTAGATGAGAACAGAAGCACTCTGTAAGATGCTTGCTGTTCTATTATTTTTACAAAAATAAGATGTTGTGTGTGTTTTTGTATATTTTTGTGAATATATTTTCAGTTGACAAACTATGCACAAAGAAAAAAATAGTGATACTTAATTTTTAAATTTTTGACATTTACTCATGAAATATGATTTACTCTTCCTGTATGTATATCCAATATTTTTCTGTCCAATTTTATGTACATTTCAAACATTCACAATGGATTGCCCTACATTTCAACTAAGCTATAAAAATGTGATTGTTCTCAGTTTTTAAATATATGCTTCCTATACAATAACATTTCAATTTTCTCTTCTTCAATTATAGCATATTTGTACTGTCTCAACAATTTTGGAAGAATCTTAGCTCCTAAGATAACTGCAGATACTGTAATCATCAATTTTCCGTACAATTCTACGATCCTTATGCCTATCTCAAAATTGCATATAGCGTATATAAGTAAAAAGAAAATATTAGGAAATTTTTAATGTTTCTCAAGTATACATCATTTAGATGGGATTTCACTTTTATAAATTGAATCAGAGTATTTACAAAGTAGTGCTTTCCTAGTCTTATGGATGGATTGAGTGAAATCTTTATTACTTTTGTTATCACAGTGCAGGAGAGAAATCTAAACACATAGATACAATTTTCTCTAAGAACAAGATCAATTTCATTTTTGGCACTTTCTAAATTGTGTTTGTCAATTGTTAGCGAAATTATAGAGATAGATGATCGCTGGTCTTGAACTTTCATTACTCCAAGGCCACGGTGTATGGGAGCAGGTTGCTGCTATATGTTTTCCTGCTTTCCTTCAATTCACAGGATCTGAGGTTTATTTCTCCAAGTATAGAAGAAGAGAACTGTCTAGAAAGGCTTATGAAATTCCCACCCTGGAAGTTGAAATTTTATGCCTAGCTTTGAGGATTTCGTCAATCACTTTATGCTGCGGATTACTTTGTTACAGGCATGCAAATTGCCACAGTTTTGAATGAAGCCAAATACTTGATTTTTAGGTGAAAAAAAAAACCTGCCTTCAAATATCTCCAATCCTGAAATTAAATTATTTATATAATTTTTTAACTAATATCAAAAGTTAATGCAAGAATGAGCAAACGCTGACAGTGAAACAAAACTATGGACACTTTCACAAATTCCTTGCAGGTGACCACATACCTCCAGAATATAGTGTTGCTATGGAGTTCTACATGTATGAAATATATTAAATATGACTGTACTTGAATCTCAGATATGTAAAATCATGGAAAATGAAAAATAAAACAACTACTACTTGACAGGACTAAACAAAAAAAGGGGGATCCAAAGGAAGAACCATTCTGTGTATAAACAGTACAATTAGGATAAATATGCAGTACTTTTGCATAATTCTATGAGAAGAAAGATTTTCACTAATAGTGTTTGGATAGGATATCCAGTCAGCTTCTTGTACTATGGATAACTGCTAGGAAGATAACAATGTAAAGTATATTAATTATTGAAACTGTACTGTAATTCAGCTTCAAAAATAAGATAAGTATACAGTTACATTCTCTTAATTTATTGATTGGAGGCATCTGCTCTGTGTTTGTAAATAGAATATCATGTATGAACCTTATATAAAAAAACTATGTGAGCCGGGCGTGGTGGTGCATGCCTGTAATCCCAGCACTGGGGAGGCTGAGGCAGGAGGATTGTTGTGAGTTCGAGACCAGCCTGAGCTACAAAGTGAGCTTAAGGCCAGCCTGAACTGCATAGTGAGACCCTGTCTCAAAAAAAAAAAATAAAATAAAATAAAAAATAAAATAATAAAAAAGCTATGTAATGTATTAATTATTGAATCTGCCCCACTAATTTAATTTGAAATTAATTTGTCTCATTACTATTTGTTCATCAATAAAATAAAATTTAAAAAATCCTATGGCATTGCATTTTTATTTTTAAGGGAAACATCACCATTCCCACTGTCACTGCACACAATAATATGGAATTCATTGTAAAGATTTTTAAAATGAGCTGTAATGTGTTCTTCAGTGAACACACTATATTCACTCTCACTTTCCACATCAATTAATGTACTTTCATGCTAGGACATGTCATTTACAGTTCACAGCAGGTAAGCTAGTTTATTGTTTGAGATTCAACAATCATTGCAAAACACAGTATCCCAAAATTGTTTCTCTGTATTATTAAAACCAGTAAATAATATCTTGGATTAAGATGTTTTTTAATCTAAAAACCTATCTAATTCTCACTTTAAGAAAGAATTATTATTGTACAGTTTAGTAATGATTCAAGAATGCAAATTCCACTTCATAAAAAATGCAATGTAGTGTAACTTTTCAGGTCAGTAGTTACCTTTTCTAATTCATAACAGTGAAACTGGAGACCATCATAACTTCAGTTTGTTCTAAAAATAGTGTAATGTGGCCAGTGAGATAGCTTAGTGGACTAAGTGCCTGCTCAGGCAAGCACAGGGCCGGGGGTTCAATCCCAGCACCACATGCAGTGCTGGACCCACCCCTGGGACACTCTGAGTTGGCCACTGAGACTAGATGTGGAGGTGCAGGCCTGAGATCCCAGTGCTGGGAAGGCTGAAAACAGGAAGATCACTACCAGTCTGTGCTGCCTAGTGAGACCCTGTACCAAATGCATTAAAAAATAAAAATAAAACAATAGCATAATGAAAGATTGAGGTACAATCTTTGTTGCATAAATATTTACTTTGACCACTTTGGTGTAGTGCCAAGTGGTGATCAAATTGTTACACACAACTGAACTTAGTGCTGGGTGTGACAGGTCCTCCGAAGGGTTGTTGCCAGCAGCATTAAGAGGTAGGAGTGGAGAAGAAGCTGCGCAACTATAGGGAGCTGTTAGAAGCTGTTCAGAGAAACTGCTAGAAGCTGCAGACAGCAATAGGAGGCTATTGGGACCTGTGGCTGCATGGAGGAGCTTCTCATGCTGGCTCTCCTGATGAACTTGGCTGCTCTTATCACTAAAGGAACTCAGGACCTGGTTGTTACTGAGAATGGCTACAGTTCACTTTCGGGAAACTCTGGTCCTTGCTCTTAGCATCGCTTCCTGGCTCTGGGGTGGAAGATTTTCACTGCTCAGTCTCCTGGAGAAGTTTGTCATGCTGGTCTTGAGCTTAACTGTTCTCATTGTCAGAGGGGCTTGGGATTTCATTGCCATTCTGGATGACTGTGGTGCTTTTGGGGGAAGCTCTGGTTCTTACTCTGAGCACTCTTTCCTGGCTCCAATGCAAATCCCTTAGCCTGCTGGCACAGATCCTTCATCCCTCTGGCATAGACTTGCAAGCTTACACTACTGACATTTGAGCTTTTCAAGCACAGATCTGTAAAGGGAGCTTCCCTGAGACATTGTTGTGGGTTCTAGGCTTCGAGCTGCACTTGTGGGAGGCATTTTTATGACCTCTAGGTTTTTAGTAAGACTAGTGCAGGCTATTAGGATCCGGGGCCTTCACTGGATTCTTTAGTCCTTAGTGTGTAGACAGATTTCTTGAATTCCCTTTCTGTTTGTGACTGCTTTTTTGACTTGCAGAAAATAATCTTATGAGTAAGTGACCTGAATTGTATTATTTCCTCTTGACAAAACCCAAACTATAAAAAATATATTATGATTTTTAAGTCTGAGGAATTTTTGGGACTGTGCTATGCCTTAACTGTTACTTATCTTGGTCTTCCTGTCTTAGAGAATCAACAGGGATGAGAAATTTTCCCCAGGATGATAACAGAGGAAATAATTGCAACCTCATGATATTTATGTTCTCTTTATTTAATAAAGGACTTAAGGTTACTTTTGTGTCCTGTAAAAATCTAGCAAAATTTCTTTAATTTTATGACTCTGGTCATTTATAAATGGCCAAATCAAGCAAATTGTTTAGTAACAATCACCATCCTTTTCCCCTTCATTACTACTAAATTCTTTTAAGGCCATTATATGTTTTGTGTTCAAAATGTAAGCTATAGAGAAATAGCTATTTTGTCTCATTAGGTATTTTTTTAATTGTGTCTGGTTAGTAATTTTTTTTTAATTAGTCATTCTTGCCTCCATGGGGGACTACATTTGATAGACAATTACTGTTTTTAATAGTAAAAGACGTTCTGAAATTCAAAATCCATATATATTTTATACAAACTTTTATTTAAACCATTACAGAAGTTATTTTTCAATCAATTGCCAACATTACTTTACATTGTTTCTATATCCAAAACAAAAGTCTGCCTAAACGAAACTATTACATTAATTTTAAACATGATTTAAAAGCTGCTGCCTCCTTTAAGAAAATCAGTTACATTTTGAGCATTTCAATTCATGCTAAGTTTTACTTACACGTGGAAATTTCTATTTCATATTTTCTTTGAAAATTTCTTTACTATGGGAATAAGAATAATGAGAGTAAAAAACACTATAAGCTTCCCACGATAATTTGTAATGCTTCTCACTAAGTACATGTCAAAAGGGATAAATTATGCATTAAAATGTAATTAAGAGAAATAACAGGGCCAGGAATATATCTCAGTGGCACATCGCCTGCCTGACAAGTGTGAGGTTTTGAGTTTGATTCCTGGTACCAAGGGTGGGGAGGGAGACAGAGAGAAACAGAGAGAGACAAGGGGAGAAACAAGAAAAAAAAAGACAAAAAAAAAGCCTAATAGAAAGTGGATAACATGTTTCAGACAATTATATACATGTGTAACATACAAACTCACAACTCATAAAGAGTATATTTTGTGGTCATAACTTACAAAATAATTATTCAGTTGGAGAAGTTTTCTTAGTGTAGTAACAAAAATTATGTGTGTCTTAGGCAGTGAAATACTCTTCAACAGAAGACACTTTTGACAGGGTCAAGTGAAACTAACAGTTACACAGTTATTCCACCAGTTTATTTTTTCCATAGCATATGTCATTCTGTTGTTAATCTGAGATTGTACTGGATTATTTAGTTTCCCTCAAAAAAAAAATAACAGGAATAATACATGACATGTGGGTAAATACATATTTTATAAAATCATATCTGTAATGCAAGTACAAAACAGTGACAACTTTCTGATCTCAACAAGGACCACATTTTCTTTTCTTTTTTTTTTTTTTTTTTTTTTTTTTTTTTTTGCGGAACCGGGGATTGAACTCAGGCCCTTGTGCTTGCCAGGGAAGTACTTATTCCACTGAGCCATCTCCCTAGCCCCAAGGACCACATTTTCCAGTGAACAGTAGGGCTGGGTAAGACGGGAGATGGCAGTTTTGTTGACCAAAGTTCCCCACTGCTCATCCAAATGAGTCAAACTAAATCTCTCCCTTGAAAGTTAAGTTCACTGTCAAAGAAAAGACGGAGCCACCTGAAAAGCAATTTATATGTACTGCAGTAAGTAAACAGATAAGTAGATAATGTGCAATTAGCCATGAACATGGAAGCCCATTACTGAGATTCCTGAACAAAATTCTCCAAATTAATAGACAAAAGAACTTGGCAACATCTTTCAATACAGGTGAAAGGGAGACCTGAGTCTCTTAAATTGATACATGAATAGAAAGCACAGATATAAACTAAAATATACACTTTTGAATCCCAGGTGTCTTGGTTAAGGTGAGTAATTCTTAACTCTCACTCAAGAGGAAAATAGAGCAGAGCAGAAAAATAAAATGTTATGCAAAAACAGAAAATGAACGATATCAGTGTGGTATGCGATATATATAAATGAACTGTGTTCTCACTGAGTACACACCTTTCTTTTATGAAAAAGATCACTGCAGAACACACACACACAAATAGTGCCTTCAGTTTTCTGAGGAAATATTTAGCAATCCAGATTCCCATAACCAAGCAATTTATGGATGTAATCCTGAAAAATATTACATAATTGACTTCGTTTGCTTACTTTATCTTACAAATGGCTTGTTGTTATTAAAGTAAGCTTGATTTCAATTGAATGAAAGACAGCAATATTTATAGGAAGGCTTAATATTCAATGGTATGAATAATATTTCATTTCTTGTGTAATTTATTGGGAAATATTCTAAACCATGAAAAAACAATAACAGCACACTATTTTCCAGTAGGATATAATGTAAGAGTTCATGTTTACCTCAGACATGAGTTAAAATAAATTATATCTGGATTTCTCACTTTCTAAGTCATCATTTCAATAAAGAAGTTCAGTATTCACATGTAACACCTGTGAGATACTTTGAATTTCTTAATATTATTGTGATTTAATGATTGTTACCTACTACCCTGAAGGTTATTTTTAACCGTCTCCTTTGCTTGACACATGTATATATGATATTAACAGATATACACATTTATGCCCAAAAAGATAAAGTGCGAAAGGAAGCAATGCAAAAGGCACATGGAAGGGCCAGGGAGATAGCTCAGTGGATTAAACACCTGCTTTGGCAAGCACAGGAGCAGGGTTCTAGTTGCAGTCCTACACGCTGTGCAGGTGGGGCCCCACTGCAGGGAGTGCTGAGCCAGTGAATGAGTCTGGGCATAGTGAGGCACGCCTGTAATTCCAGCGGTGGGAAGGCGGAAAACAGGAGGATCACTAGGAGCGCAAGCTGCATAGTGAGACCTTGTACCACATACATTAAAAAAAAAGCACATGAAATCTGGGTCAGGCTGTGCACATCTGTAGTCCCACCACTCAGCAGGCTGAGGCAAGAGGATTGCCCCAACTTTTGAACATACAATGAGACCTTATATCGAAGGGGGGAAAAAATAGCACACACACATGGAACTTGCTTACCCTGCTCTTTTCTTTCCCCACCAGCCTGCCATTTCATCTCACTCTCAGGAAACCCCACGTAGACAGCCAGGTCTTGTGGGATTAGGATTTATGAATATGTGTATATTCCTCCTTAAATCACAAGGCACCATTCATGATGATCTTTCACATTTTTAATAATTAAAGCTCCATGATTTTATTGTTACATTAGTGCTTGTTGGCTTTACAGCTGTGTTCAAAAATCAACAGATCCCCCTTGACCTCACACCATGTTTGCTGATTGGCTAAATGGGTTATTTTGTACAGTTTATAGTGCTGCTGAGCCAATTTACAGAATAGAGATACTACATACAATAAGAAAAGTTATGATTATGTTTTCTATAGGAAGTGGACATTTAATATGCTTTCTTGGTACAAATATTTAATATCCTTGAATTATCTTTTAAATTGCTAATGGAAAACCTGACTCAAATTATCTAAAAGAATGCTCTTTAATGAAATCATTTTGCAATAACTGACCTAAGAAACAATAACTAAAAAGAACTTACTTGTCAGCTGAGTCTGCCTCAAAGTCTGGCATGCAATAGAGCATTTTGGATATTTTCATTCAACTGTACATGTGAAAAAAAATTTTCTACTTTAGATTATTGATATAAGGTTTGTTATCCTCTTACCAGCAAGTTGTACAGAATATGGAAAATGGATGTCACAAGTAACCCAATTGTCACACTCGTAACCAAGCCCTAATTACTGGAGAACCTAATTTCAGAATATTGTCACTATACATAGCAGCTAACAGGCATGACAAATGGTGTGAAAGTGTGACTCAATTAATTACTCATATACTTTTTTTTTTGTGTGGTACCAGGGATCGAATTTAGGACCCTGAACATGCCAGGCAAGCACTTATTCTACTAAGCTATCTCCCTGGCCCCAATTACTGATATATTAAAATTAAAATTGCCTCATATTCAAAAGAGAAACTAAATAGTTTATAAAACAAATATATTAATTATCTAGGGCAAAATACCACTTCTTAAAGACACCTACAACCTTCCCTACAACCTTCCAAGTTTACATATAAAGAATGTGAATTGAGTCATGTTTTGACACAGTCTACTTAATCCTTAATACTATCAAGCCCTTTATAAGATAAATTAAGCAAACACAGTCAACTATATGATATTTTCTGGATTACACCCATAAATTTCCTAAATCTGTGCTCTTTCTTTAAGTGAAATAAAATGTGCTCACTTTTTCCAGCATAATCTCAAACTCTGGTGGGTGCTGAGTTCTTTCATCCTCCCAGAGCATTTGCTAGATTCACAGCAGCCACTGCAGTCTTCTCCATGGAAGCTGATCTGTTCCTCTCCCCAGGAATTTGGCACCCAAATACTCTCCACTCTATCTCACTCCATTTTGTGCTGTAGTAACCAAATTCCACAGATTAGGCACATCATAAACATTAGGTACATTATCTGACAATGGTGCGGACTTAGATACCAAAGACCAAGGTATCAACATTTGGTGAGGGATATTTCCAATCATCAGCTTATGGGAGTAAAAGGGTACTTATGTGACAACTAATCCAATATGGTAAACACTTAAAGTCTTCCGATTAACTCTTAAAAGTCTTTCTTCTTAATACTGCTAAAGATACCCTTTCCCTAAATCTGATAATTTAGGAGACTGAAACAATTATCTACTCAGTGCTCTTCAACTGGTCCTTTGGTTGCCCACACACCGCTCAGTTCCACTTCCACTTCAGAAATTCTAATCGCGACTCATTGTGAATGGGTTATGTTTGAATCCTGCCTCAGCTACTGGCCACATATTGAATGCACTGTAAATTGCTTTCCTTAGGTGAGTGTTGAGGATGAACAAATAATGTTACATTCACATCTGTGCAATGGATTTGTGTCCAATAATGTTTTAGGAATAATTTTCAGAATTTTATTTTTAAGCACACATTGACAGATTATATACAATTTGAAGGATTTCACATTGCCCACCAAATAGCATAGGAAACCATTTTGGGGAAGTGAAACAATTCTTACTATGTCCTTGTTCACATTTCTTAAATTCTGTAATAGTATAGTGCTTACACAATGAAAAACTTTCAGAGATTGTCTACATCTCTGGCCAGTATATAATAAAAATACTTTCCTACTAAAAATTCACTCTTTGCATACAAGGTGAAGTATATTCTAAGTAAATATGCAGCTTCACTTCAGTAAATTTGACTTCTTGTTTTATTTTACTATGTATCCATACTCTTTATGCTTTTAAATTTAAAGTGTCTATCCTTAAACTTTTTTTTAAAGGTAGCAGACTATAGGAAACTAGACCACGAGAGCACGGTTTCCTGAATTATCACAAACATCGGTTAAACCTCCAGTCAGGCTAAAGGGTAGACACTTAGCTGGCATATTGCACACCCACTTTCTGCTCATTAGAACTTTCTGCTCCTAGATGCTAAGCATCAACTCCATATTTCATATATATAGCAGATATGCATACTTCTTAAATATGCAGTTCTCCGTTCATGAACAGAGACTCATATGATCCATATTCATTATTAAAATTCTCACTACATTTATCAGAAACTTTCACAGATATTTCTTCAAAATGCTTTTTCATGATTTGGAAGGCAAGTGATACCAAGTAATCCATAAAAAAGAAAAATGAAACAATGTCAGTGTTGTTGCACTTGTTTAAACAGCTTGATTTGTATATTTCATATATTATGATTAAAATTACAAAAGGCATTGAACATTAGTACTAGATTTGTTACATAGTCCTAAGTAGAGCAGCTGGTGTACCTGAAAGTTGGTTTATATGAAGCTTACAAAGAAGATTCTATAGATATTTCATTAATTGCTTCCTAAAATGTCTATGTATGTGAGGTGAAAACCGTCATGTAGCATACTCTGTGCTGTTCTGCCTGACAGCTTGCATTTGAAGGAAAGCTTATATAGTAATTGAAAATACACATTATCGTAAGGATCGCAGTTGTCTTCTTTCATTTCATAGCAGCACATAGACCATTGTTTGTCTTCTCTTTTCTTGTCTATGTATCTCCTATATAGATATCTCTATCTCTATCATCTCTATCTCTATTTCTATCTCTATTTATATCTATGCAGATATATAATGTTAAACGCATTTTTTCATTGATAAAACTCAGGGTTTTCAAACTCTCTCACCACAGCTAATCCTGCTTCCCACTACTTGACAAAACTTCAGGGCTGATAGATACGGCGCAGCTCTGACTCCTAACGACTCTAGTCAGCAAGTTGTCAGCCAGCTGCGTTCCTTTCGGGAACGCTCGCCCTCTACTGATGTGATACTCTACTGTGTCAGACCACTTCAGAGCAAACTGCCTTGCACAGGCAAAGTGGCTCATCCATTTTCTTTTTCTTTCTTTCTTTCTTTCTTTCTTTCTTTCTTTCTTTCTTTCTTTCTTTCTTTCTTTCTTTCTTTCTTTCTTTCTTCCTTCCTTCCTTCCTTCCTTCCTTCCTTCCTTCCTTCCTTCCTTTCTTTTCATATATCCAGTAAAGGGTCTACAGGATCTGACTACACAGATAGGACTCATAGTGATCTTCCTGTTTTCAGCCTTCCTCGAGCTGGGATTACAGATGAGCGCCACCATGCCCAGCCTTAGTAGGTGTCTCACAGCGCCCCTGGGGCGGGACCAGCAGAGCATGCTGTGGATTGAAACCTGGTCCCTGTAGCTGCCTGGGAAGATGCTTTAATCTGCTGAGCTATCTGGCCAACCCTCATCTGTTTTCTAATAATTATCCTGCCATTTCCCCAAACCCAGTGATCATCCTTAGCTACATGTGCTGTTAAAGCCAGGTAAATTCCTTGAAATGTTGTCCACTGTACTGATCCTGAAAGATGGCATAGGCTTTCATATTTCAGGAAGCATTCTTTCCTCCAGCCATCCAAGCAGTCTTAAAAATGGAAACTGCCGAGTGGCAGGAATGAGTGCATAGCTCCCCATGCTCCCAGGAGGCTGCCTGGCCTTCACGCAGAAGTTCGCACTCTCATTTGTGTGACAGCTATGCAGCAAGAAGGTTTTATAAAGGGCTGCTTTTGACTGGAAACAATAGATCCATTTATGCCCTGACCTAGCGTAAATGTACCTTCTGGCTTAAGATTTACATGAATAAAAGAAGATAGTTTTATGACTTCTTAAAAAGACAGAGATGATATACCCCAAGGTGACTCTGTGTTTCTAGATATAGAAGAGAAAGAAAAGCCTGGCAATCTCCTATAACCCATTAGGCATATTATATTTATACCTATTCATTTTTCACTTAAAATCATCTTGCATCTTTAATTTCCTTCAAAGTATTGTTTTACTAAATTTACACAAAAATAAAATACAAGTTTTAAAAAATTATCTTTTCAGGCCAGCAAGATAGTTCAGTGGACTAAAGCACATGCTTAGGTAGAGCCCAGCATCTAGAGTTCGATCTGAGGAGTGCTGCTCTGGCCCTAACCTTGGGGGCACACTGACAGTTTAGCTGAGACTGGGGTGTAGTAGCACCTGCCTGTAATCCCAGCTCACACGAGGCTAAAAACAGGAGAATCACTAGGAGTCTGATCTATGCAGTGAGACCTTATAGACCCTGCAGACTGGATACCAAATACATTTAAAAAAGAAAAAAGAAGAAATTTATGTTTTTGTTAAAGGTCCTATCTAAACAGTAAAGTATGTATATTATACAGATTATACAATGCACTGGCAATGCAAGACCTACAAAGTCTTTAATGTACAAAATTACATCCCTGATATTAGCCAGGTGATCTCCCACAAGACGCAAAAGCTTTCGGAAGATACAATTATTTACTCTCCAGTGGAGATAAGAGAAATTAGTTTTACTTTTTTGCCACATAAAATAAGCTAGCTGTTATTCCAACTTTATATAGCATTCTTTGTGTGATACCTTTTACACGTGTAAGTCTATTAATCTTTACTGTGGTAAAATAATGTCACTCTTCTCTAAAGACACTTGGACACAACCCTCAAAAATTCCAATATATTTCCTATCAATAACAAATTTGTAGACAAGTTTAAGAATTTTGAAATGAGATCACACTGAACTACATGAGTGGGCCTAGCATTGCCGGGAGGGTGAGGTCCAACAAGAGGTAGAAAATAGATTCAGAATCACACAAAAGCAGAGGTGTAGAGTGGTAAGCGAAGAAGTGTTTAGAAGTCTAGAGGCTGGAGAAAGCTATGCAACATACTTTGCTAGTGTCTACCAGAGGTGCACAGTTTTAATATCTTCATTTTTGTATATTTAGCTTTGAGAACTGTAAAATAATTAAATGATACTGTTTCAAAAACTGCTCCTAATAATTTATTTCTTTGGTGACAGGGAACTAAAATACACAAAATCATAAATTGTGTTTTTTTTTTCTCCAGAATGGTACTCAGGAGTCATGTTTTTGAAAAGTATTAGTTATTAGAGAGTTAAGTTTCTCTAATAGTAAAGAAAATAAGACCGGTCAAGAAGTTCAGCAGACTAAAGCACCTGCAAGCAGGCACAGGGTCCGGGGGCCAGGCTTGCAGTGCCGGCCCCGCCCCCAGGGCTCACAGAGAGGGCAATTGAGACTGGGTGTGGTAGAGCTTGTCTGAAATTCCAGCTCTTGGGAGGCTACAAACAGGCGGATCACTACGAGTCAAATCTAATAATGAGACCATGAACTCCCTGGAGACACTTCCCTAAAAATACAAAAAATAGGAAGAAATTAAGAAAAAGATCATAGTATGGAGTACTGTGTATGTATCCCTACTGTTCAAGATTTTGATATGTACTAGAAGTCGTAGATTATATTCTGCACAGGCTGTCTGGAGTCCTTATATAAACTTTTGAGCACTACTGGCTGCTTCTGCTATTAAAAAGTATTGATAGATATAGTAAAATTTGATTTGTTTGCTTGAATTTTGTCCAAATGTCAAATAGAGTCTCACAATTTTTCTATTCTTAAAGCTTTTCATGATTTATAATTAATGAAAGTAAATATGCAAGCAAGAAACTAATAAAATTGATCTCAGAAAGCAAAACAAATGTGAAAGTATTATTGTAATACTGTAAACAAATGTAAAAGAGTTATTATTGAAGTTTAAAGTTAATGAAAGACCCTTTTTGGATGTGGTAGTCAGAGAGTCAGACTGTACTCCAGTCATCTGCCACAAACCTCAGACACCGCTGTGCAGGTGGGACGCCTTGCTTGTCTTGGATTTTGACTTTCGCATTCCCGATGGTGTCACGGGGCCCGACTTCGAGGGTCTGCTTCGCCTGCGAGGTGGGATCATGGAGCCAGCCCGGCGCCAGCTCGCCCAGAAGGACACCTGTGACCAGATGATCAGCCGCAAGGGCTGTGCCCGCCTGCACCCCGTGCTGTCAGCTGCCTCAAGAAGTGCGGACACATCAACAACCTGCACCCCAAGAACAAGGTCTAGTGAAGCTCAACCAGCCCCGCG
>PVKA01042722.1:0-17201 GCA_004027165.1 Ctenomys sociabilis | reverse complement strand
ATGGTCACAGCCAGAGATACAGAGAGAGGTGCCCAAGGGACCCTGGGCCCTAGCAGCAGGAGGAGGCTCTTCTCAAGAGGGGGTGTTCGACAGTAGGGATGCCAGGCCTGTGGGTGGGCTGGCATGGGGGTGGACTCGCACTGGCATGGGTGTGTCATGGAAATCTTCAGACCTCGTGGGCCGTGCCTTCTTACAGGCAGAGATACTTAATCCTTTTTCTGTGCACATTATCAAATTTTCAAAAAATAAAAATATACGAACTTTGGAAAATACTGCAGGTGCCTTCTAGGATCTGGTGTTTACTATTAGTTTTTTACTGATGATCAAAAAATTTGAGCATTTTGCAGTGATTTCCTTGATCTAAATATACATCTGCAAAAGCGAAGAGAAGGTAAATTTCTACAGTACCAGTCAACACTGTGAGGGCTGCTCAGAAAAAAGCAGTTCTAAACTGCTGTCTAAAGAAAGCCTCCCTCAGGAGATAATTTGGACAGGAGCTGGTAATGAGGCAATCTGGAAACCTTCAGTATTACTGGGGAATGAATCTAGGAGCTCCACATTGAGCTACATCCTCAGGGCTTCCCCTTCTTCCTCCTTCTTCCTCCTCCTCCTCTTCTTCTTCTTCCTCCTCCTCCTTCTTGTTCTTCTTCTTCTTGTTGTTCTTGTTCTCATTCTTGTTCTTGTTCTTCTTCTTCCTCCTCTTCCACCTCCTCCTCTTCTTCTTCCTCCTCCTCTTCCTCCTCCTCCTCTTCTTTCTTTCTTTCTTTCTTTCTTTCTTTCTTTCTTTCTTTCTTTCAGTTCTTCTTCCTCTTCCTCTTCCTCCTCCTCCTTCTCCTTCTTCTTTCCCTTCTTCTCCTTCCTTCTTTACCTTATCCTTCTCCTTCTTCTCTTTGTTATGAAGTATTTAACTTAGAATCTTGTTCTTGCCAGGTAGGCACTTATGTCACTGAGCTATAAGACAATATAGAAAAATAGAATCTTATTGAAATATGAAGTAAGAAGACACTGAATACCTGTTCAACTAAGAAAACCACCCTTATAACACAGGATGATTTTACTTTTACTTAGGACCTAGAACACTTAAGCTGCCAATTAGGTACTGAATGTCAGAGCAACACCCCCAGTTTATGCCATGAATTCGTAGGGAATAGGTTCTAACAACTCAGGTTCATTTCCATTGGTCCTCACAAAATGCACTTTTCTGGGAGGTTCAGGCTGGCACTTCAGTTGAACCCAGGTACCTTTCTCTTTGGCTTCCTTCTTTTTCTGATCATTTTCCTTGACATGTTTCAGGAAGCTATCGTGACTTTTTGAGTGTTTAATATGCTCAATACACACTTTAAACCTCTTGGCAAGTATCTTGACCTTAACTTGCTTATTTACAACAGTGCCAACAGATGCTGGATAATGTAGGCTCTTCCCATTTTGCCATGGTAATATTCCTTTTTTGCACAGTCCTCAGGCCTTTGATGTCTACAATATCACTCTTTTTGTAGATTTGCATATATGTGGTCAGAGGAACAACCCCATGATTTCTAAAAGGCATGGAAAACATATACCAGGTTCTCCTCCTCTTGCCCTTTGTGTTAGCCATTTTGGCAAATTACTGGAAGATGACAGTTCCAGCTGAAAAGGCCTGAGAAGAAATTCTTGATTTTAAGCATTTTAGGAGTTAATGGGAATTTTCACATCATTCTACATCAGCAATAATGTAGAAACCTAAAAATAGAATGCTGAGAACAGAACATGGAAGAGGGGCCCAGAGAGAGAAGAGATTCTTATGGAGATGTAAACATCATTGGCATCATATGATCATGCTATTTAAGAGTCACTGGGTAATTACCATTTTTCTTTTTTCAGATACCTGCACCTGTCTTAAATTCTTCACTGGATGTAAACCTGAGCACCTATGCTTGACCTATTGTAAGTCAGAAAGCCACGTGTGGAAAAAAGTCTTGCATTTTAACTTCTTCACTTTAAAAAAAAAAGATTTACACTGTAAATACTTAGGAAGTGAAAGGCTTTGTGTTTCTGTGAGAAGATACCTTGATCTTGTTCTGAATTGATAAATAGCACCAGTCCAGCCCAGAGCCCTCATGGAATGCTGCTGGACTCACTAAATCACTGACACTGTTGCTGGTGGCAGATACAGGCAGTAAAGGAATGTGGGTTTGTTTTCTCTTTGTGACTTCCACTTCTTGTCATTGATGGGAGACATCTATTTGTTTGTCTTATGTTGTTTCTGCATCTTATTGTGATTTGGTCCAAATACAATAATTTCTATCTTCAGATAGAAGCAAATTGGAGAGAAGTAAAGAGACACCATTTGGGGTTATTGGCAACTTCAAATGTTCAAAAATGAAATCACAAAAAAAGAGAGAACAAAGAGCCTCATCCTAGCTGATGAGCTGATTTAATCAGCAGTTGGTGTTGGCACACAATTGTCAGCGAGACTGGCAGAAACATCTCAGGGCCTGAGGACTTCGCCCTTGGTGGGAGGTGCTAAATGCATGCCCGTTCCCTTAGGAATTTCATGTTGGAAGAAAAAGCTGAGCGTGTGGCCCTGCAGGGGAGGGCAGAGAGGAATGCCACAGAGCTGTGAGAGGCAGGGTTAGTGACAAAAGAAACCCTTCCTGCACTTTGGGAGGCACTGAAATATCAAGACCTGTGCCTTCAAGATGGCTCATCCTGCCTCCATCTAAGCACCGATGGTTCACAGACTGGTGTTTTGAGAGAAAGACCCTAGAAAAGGTGGTTGGAAAAGCAACTGATTTATCTTGAGAGTGGATGGACCAGGTACAATCTTTTGCCAGACTTGAAGTGTGTGTCTATTTCAAGCATCATACTGTGCTTATTATGGCACAGGAAAAAGACTTTCAAGGAAATTTCCATTCACCTTACCATGTGGTAATAGTTCAGTCTTTAGTATTTTTATAAATGAGGTTAATTGGATGTTACGGTTTGTGTTCTCTCAAAGCCTCAAGGGGTCACAGGTGGGACCTTTTCAGAAGAGGCTGGATCTCAGAGTTTGTGACATTGTGACTGATTCATGGTGCAGCTAAGCTCTAGGACACTAGGATTAAGGATGTGAGGGCTACTTGCCCTAAATAGCCTGGTTAAGATAAAAAGGGAACTGCTTAGGCAAGCGCAGGGACCGGGTTTGATCCCTGGCACCACATGCAATGCTGCCCCATACCTGGGGTGCACTGAGCTGGCAACAGAGATTGGGTGTGGTGGTGTCTGTAATCCCAGCTCTGCGGAGGCTGAAAACAGGAGGATCACTTTGAGTCAGAGCTGTGTAATGAGATCCTGTACCAAATACATTAAAAAAAAAAAGTTAAATGGGGAAGAAAAATACTGTTAATGTCCCTTGTTGCTTTGCTACATTCTGCCCACTATGACCTGTTTCCTCCCCCTTGATGCCCCTCTGCCATCTGCCCTGCCTTGGAGCCAGTCACCTATGGACTGAAACTTCTATAAATTCTGAGTTAAATGAACGTTTCCTCCCTTAACTTGTTGGGTATTGGATATTTTATCTTAGCAACAGTAGCAACTAAGATATAAGGTTTCGGAATGGTTTCTTTGCCTATGGTCAGGAGAAACTAGGTTTTTTTTTTTTCTGATAAATTCCAATGTGTTAATAGAAATTATTAGCCACAAACCATATGACTAATGAAGCTCTTCTCTGTTTAATTTTAAATTTACCCTTTCACACTTTTAGGGGCCTCCAAGAAGCCCAATGTTTTGTGCTGATGTATGTGACTGTCATCTGCTGGCACAGAGAAGGGCTCTTGCTCTTGCTCTCTCTGTAGTGCTCAGTGAAATTACTCAGAGTCAAGTCCTGCATTTATTAGCTTGATTCCATGACTTTTGTTTTGGACCATTCTCTATCAGTTTTTAAAGGACAGGTGAAAGACTAGTTTTTGTACTTTTAACTTACGAGACTTGGACCCAGTTCATCTTACTGAACAGTAAAAGCATGCACGTGTGCTTTAGGTGCTGTATCATGACCTGTTCTGTATCAATGATTCTGTTCTAGAATCTTTCAGAGAGTGCTAGGAGACTCTGCTGAGGAAGGTTCCAAGCTTGTGGGATTTAGAAAATCGGAATCTTTGCCTACTGTCATGAAAAGCTGTTCTGTGCTACTCTTTTGTTGAGATGCAGTAGCCAGAAAACAGCAAGCAAAACCCCAAGTCCTAAAGGAGATCACTGGGTAGGAGCAGAGCTGAGCTTTGGGGGATGCTCAGGCCAGATGGTCCTTCAAGGTCTGCCAAGGCGTCCCCAGGACAGCCAAGCCAGCACATGCTTGTTATGTGAGCACTATCAGGGCAGGGACTTCTGCTTAATTAGAAATCAGTCCATGGTTAAGAAAAAGGCAGAATTTTCAATTTAGCCCCTTCCTAGTAGGACTTCTGCATCCCAGTTGTGATCACTGTGTCTGTGGCTTTTTGTTTATTTGCTCAGTTGCTTACTGACAGTGTATTTGCTGTTTGGATGGGAGTTGAGGTCCACTGACCACCCCTTATGGCATTACTCATTAAATAAATGTCTGGGTTGGGAATATGGCTTAGTGGCATAAGCAACTGCCTGGCAACTACAAGATCCTGAGTTCAATCCCTGGTGCTGGAAAAAAATGTGTCTGGTAGGTGCTAGGCAGTGTTAGGACTGGATGTATACCAGCAGAATGGACATGTCCCCTGTTCTCATGAGGCTTATGGTATAATAAGGAAACAAAAAATGAAACAAGTGGCTTCAGTAATACATAATGAGGAATATAATTGAGGGGAAGCTATGGATTTCACAAACATACATAGAAGGAGGAGCCGAACATAATCAGGAGGTCAGGGGAGTTCTTTCTGGTGGAAATTATGTGTGCTAAAGTGAGAAGTCTGCCTGCAAAGCAAGGAAATACAGTAGTGAGAGAAGAGTGTGCATGGGGCTGTGGAATGGAGAGGGCTCGGGCACATTCGAGCAGCTGGAGGGAAAGTGGAGGCAGGTTTCTGTGCCTTTTTCTTCCTCTCCACACATGGCAGATGAGGCAGGCAGGTGGAAGGAGGGGAGAGTGTTTTAGTGAGTTCAGAAGTATTCATTCTGACAAGATGAAGTTTGTGATTGGTAATGGGAAAAATGCCTCTGGAAATGCTTTCACAGAACCAGGAATTTCCTGAACCAACATGAGTGAAGGATTAGGGTTAGATTAGGGTGAAGTTACTCCAAGGGTCTGGATGGAAGATAAAGTGAGGAGAAGTAGTGTGGGACTTGATAGAATAAGAATCAGCTGAGGGACCGGGGAGATGACTCAGTGGAATAAGTGCTTCCCTGGCAAGTGCAAGGGCCTGAGTTCAATCCCTGGTTCTGAAAAAAAAAAAAAAAAAAAAATCTGGTAGGGAAGAACCAGCTGAGATCTCCAGGAAAGGAGAACTGGGATGAAACTGAAAAACACGAAATTCTGTTGATAGAGGAAGAGATGCAAAGAAGACCGAGGGGAGTCTGAAAAGGGAGGGAAATGGCAGAAAACTGTGATGTCACAGGTGTGGGAACAGGGGGGCCTTCAGAGTGAGAGATGGCTCTTTGCACAGAACGTAAGGGTGTGCGGAGGCCTCAGAAAGCAGGGTGAACAGTACCTACTGTAGTAATTTTTTTTTTTTTGTCTTTTTTGAGACAGGGTCTCGCTATGCAGTTCAGGCTGGCTTTAAGCTCACTTTGTAGCTCAGGCTGGTCTCGAACTCACAACAATCCTCCTGCCTCAGCCTCCCGAGTGCTGGGATTACAAGCATGCGCCACCACGCCCGGCTTTACTGTAGTAATTTAAAAGCCCAAAACAAGTGGCAGCAAAAAAGTTCACAATGAACAAAAGGACCAACATTTTAAATAAAGATAGTATCAAAATTCCTGATTTGTTTTCCCTCTCAAGCTGTAGTGTGGCTGACAGGACTTTGATACTTCAGAGTTACATATTTTTGAGTCTGGTAGTTTGTTTACATAAGAGAAAGTACAATCCCTCAGTTATATGTGGCTGAGAAGGCAGACAGATTCGGGCTGAAATGGGTCCACTGTCCTTTTTTTTCTGTTTTCTTTTAGTAAGCTACAAGAGGAACTACTTTATTCACTCTGCAAATATAATTATCACTGCCAAAGGCACTAAGCCCTTTTTGCACTTTGAAGATTGAATGCAACATACATTTTGTTATTGTGATGATAAACATAGCACCATTTGCCATTTTTGTCATGTATGGCTCCACAGAGATGTGTACATTCAGGTTATTGAATCATGGCTGCCACCATTGACCTCAAAATCCATTTTAGAGACCAGAGACTACTGTACTCAGTAAGGTATTTTTTTGATTTAAAAATCTGCTTTTTCTTTCTTTTTTTTTTGGCGGAACTGGGGATTGAACTCAGGCCCTTGTGCTTGCCAGGGAAGCGCTTATTCCACTGAGTCATCTCCCTGGCCCAAAATCTGCTTTTTCTGATAGTAACAGAGCTATCCTGATGTCTTTTGGTTACTGTTTGCATGAAATGTGGCTTTTCATCCTTTAATTATGATACTAATAGTGTCTTTGCTATGAACTCAATTCCTCATAGGTGGCATGCAGATGGGTTATGGATCTGTTATTCATCCTGCCACTCACTGGCTTCTTTTGAAAATTTTAATGAGTTCACGTTTGTGGTATGCAATGATGGCTTTAATGCAATGAATTGGTACACATACAGAACAATCCCAATTCTTCTTATTCCCTTCCCCTCACCTCTCATTTCTTTTTGAGCATCAGATTTATTTATTTATTTATCTTGTAAGTTCTTATAAAATTAAGTATTATATATGTGGATTGACAGGCCAAAACCCATGTAAAACATAAAAGAGAATTACACAAGTCAAGGTACCCTTGTAGATACATTGTTCATCCCAGATTGCAATGCTTTTTTTCTATCATTTAACTATTCTCTGTTTTTCTATCATTTAACTATACTTTATTTATATATTGAGTATTTCATATAAAAGAAACCATGTGATATTTAAGTTTGTGTGCCTGAGTTAATTCACTTAACATTATGGCCTTAAGGTGCATCTAGTTTCTTCCAAATGACTCAAGTTTAGCCTTCTTTATGACAGATTAGTACTTCATTGTGTGTTAATGCAACAGTTTTTTTTTTTTTAATTTATTGGACAGACATATAGGCTTCTCTGTCTTTCTGTGTGGAAAATTCATTTATGTGGAGAATTTTCATTCATTTCATTTTTTTTTTTCAGTGTGGGCAACTGCATGCAGAGTAGGTCTTTTTCAGGGACTTTTTTTTTTTTTTTGTAAGGGTCTACAGGGTCTCAGAGTCTCACTACAGTAGACTGGACTCACAGTGATCCACCTGTGTTCAGCCTCCCAAAGAGTTGAGACTGGAGGCGCTCCCCGATTGTCCAGTCTCAATCACCATCTCAGGGAGCCCTGGGGGAGGGGCCGGCATGGCAGGCTGGGGTTCAAACCCCAGCCACTGTATCTGCGTAAACTCTAATCCGCTGAGCTACTTGGCCAGCCCTGTAAGGATTTTTTTGGGGGTGGGGGCTGGTTCAGGCTGCCTTAAGGGTGGATCTGGTGTGGCATGTGAAGCTGCGCCTGACTGAGTCTGCCTGGCACTTTAAACAACTGAGCTAACTACAAGCCCCCCAGTTTCAGGAACTGTTCATGTTAATTTTTTTGAATAGGCCCTATTAAGCTGCTTCTTTGTATGCCTTGTGATTTTTGTCCTACTGAAATCAGGATATTTTCATTAATGACTTGATATCTCTGGAAATCAGAGTCTCCCCTTATCCATTGTTAACTTGGTATTGTGTGTTGGATTTTTAGATTTCTTTTTTTTTTTTTTTTTTTTTTTTTTTTTTTTTTTTTTTTTTTTTTTTTTTTTTTTTTTTTTTTTTTTTTTTTTTTTTTTTGTATTTAGGGAAGGGTCTACAGGTGTCAGGGTCTCACTACTAGTTGGACTCAGTGATCTACCTGTTTGCAGCCTCCTAAGACCTGGGATTACAGGTAAGTGCCACCATGCCCAGTCTCAATTACCATCTCAGTGCACCCCAGGGGCAGGGGTGGCAAGGCCGGCCGCTGTGTTGGCTTGCAGGTGCTTTCATCCACTGAGCTATTTGGTCCAGCCTAGATTTTTGGATTGCTGTAGTCTTATTCTGTGCTAAGAACTAGACTGCAGTGTAAACTTAAAGTCCTTTAGGCCTTTTTAATCAAGGCCTTTCCAGCACACATGGTGATGTTCTAATTTCTTTCATATACAAAGTTTGTTTTGGACGTACTAGTCTTGAGTGTCTCACTCTTATTTTTTTTTAATTTCTTTTATTTTAAAGAGAATAAAAATGATCTATATTTTCAAAACAAGATGATAGGAAATCAACAATGACCATTATATTGCACACTGTTACCCCCAAGCAATCGCTCAGGCAAACAGACACAAGAGTGCAAAACTGATCAACCACCAAGGGGGCTTCTCTAGGCCCCAGTCTACCACCCTCACTATTGCAGAAGGCAGGATCTGGCTTGGACAGCTACAGAGCGCTGAAGGCAAGCTGAACCCAGCACACCCACTGGTGAGCCCTGTCGCACTCTCCCCACCCCACCAGCGTGGAGGGCAGGCTGAGCACCCAACAGCAGGAGCTGTGATGAGCGTACCCTGCTCCTCAACTGTCCTGGGAGCCTTGCTGACCCACATCCTGCTCTCCTATTGTCGCTGCTGAGCATAGGTGAACATTGGGAGATTCAAAATGTCACAACAAAGGAGCAAAAGGCAATCTCAGACTCCCAGCCCACCCAGAAGAAATCCAGGAGACAAGGACATAAAAAATTGGAAATCAGATGTCTGAAATGTCTGAAATGATACAAACTGAAGTAAAGAAAGAATTACATCAGGCTGCAGAAAAAAAATCAGATCAGAAATAATCTCTGAAGTTAAAAAGAAATGACAACTATCATGAAAGAATTACTCAGTGCATCTACTTCTTCTTCTTTTTTATTTTGGTGGAACCAGGGATTGAACTCAGGCCCTTGTGCTTGCCAGAGAAGTGCTTATTCTACTGAACCATCTCCCTGGCCCCCATTTTTTTACTTTTTGTTTTGGAGCTCAGCACATCTAAAGAAGACATATATATATATAAAAAAAGAAGACATAGATTTAAAAAACAGAAGAGAGGGCCAGCCAAATAGCTCAGTGGATTAAAGCGCCTGCAAACAGGCACAAAGGCCAGAGGTTCAATCTCCTGGGCTTGCCTTGACGGCCCTGCCCCCTGAGTGCTCTGAGCTGGCAATTGAGACTGGGCATGGTGGCGCATCTGTAATCCCAGCTCTTGGGAGGCTGCAAATCAGCGATCACTATGAGTCTGATGGGGTAGTGAGACCCTGAACATCCTGTATACCCTTCCCTAAAAAGTACAAAAAAAAAGTTAGTTTTAAAAAACAGAATAGAGAAGGAACATGATGGAAACATTTAACAATATAGGAAACAATTAGAATGTATGATATAGATTCAAACAGATATGTAGGAAATTAAGAATTCCATTGAAAGCTGGCAAAACTACTTCAATGAAACTGAAGATAGACTTTTAGGCTTTGAAGACAGCATTGCAGCTAGTGATCACAAAAGGAAAGATCTCTTAAAAACAACAATGAGGGCAGGGCTGGGGATTTGGCTCAGTGGAATAAGTGCTTCCCTGGCAAGCGCAAGGGCCTGAGTTCAATCCCCGGTTCCGCCAAAGGGAAAAAAAAAAAACAAAAACATTTAGTAGATATTAATTAAGTGATTTTTAGCCGGGCGTGGTGGCGCACGCCTGTAATCCCAGCACTCGGGAGGCTGAGGCAGGAGGATTGGTATGAGTTCGAGACCAGCCTGAGCTACAAAGTGAGCTTAAGGCCAGCCTGAACTGCATAGTGAGACCCTGTCTCAAAAAAAAGACAAAAAAAAAATAAAATAAAAATAAAAACAACAATGAACCAGGAAATAACAATTGAACAGCTACAATATGCTTCCATGAAAAACAATATACCACTAATAGGTGTAAAAAAAACAACAACCACATAATAATCAAGATCCCAGAATTCAGCAAAAGAAAAGAATATTAAAAGCTGTTAGAAGAAACAGGTTACTTACAATGGAAAGCCCATCAGAATCATAACGTATTTCTCAACATCAAATCAAAAGAGCAAGCTGATGCATTTCAGGTTCCGAAAGAAAATAACTTTTAACCCAGATCGATGTACCTTGCAAAGCTATCTATCAAATTCAGTGGTGTGATAAAATTCATTCCTATTCAGTATAGTTCTGGAAGCATTAGCCAGAATAATTCAACAAGAGAGATTAGAAAGGAAAAAAAGAAATTATCATTATTTACAGATAATATGATACTCTATATCGAAGATCCCAAAAACTTCATTAAGAGACTTACAGATTTAATAACCAAATAGAGTAGTGTAACAGGATACAGGATACAAAGTCAACATTTAAAAATCAATAGCATTTCCATATACAAACAGTGAACACACTGAGAGAAAAATCATGGAATCCACACCTTTCACAATAATATTTAAAAAATTTTTAGGAATCAATCTAACAAAGGAAGTAAAAGATTTATACAATGAAAACTACAGTACTCTGAGAAAAGAGATCAAAGAAGATTTCAGAAAATGGAAAGATATTCCTTGCTCTTGGATAGGAAGAATCAACACTGTGAAAATGCTCATACTCCCAAAACTGTTACACGGATTCAATGCAATCCCAAAGTACCATTAGTATGTCTCACAGATCTAGAGAAAAAATTAAAAAATTCATATACAAACAGAAGAGACCTAGAACAGCAAAGGCAAGCCTGGGCAACAAAGGCAAGGCTGGAGGCATCACAACCCCTGACTTGAAATTATACTACAAAGCTACTGTGATAAAATCAACATGGTACTGATGAAAAAAAAAACCCTGAGGGTCAGTGGGACAGATTAGAAGATGCAGACACAAATACAAACACACTTAGCCACTTTATCTTTGAAAAGAGGACAAAACATGTTCACTAGTAGAAAAATAGGCTCTTTAATAAATGGTGCTGGAAAAACTGGCTTTCCTTATGCCAAAGGCTAAAATTAAGCCCATGTGTATCACCATGCACTAAACTACAATCAAAATGAGTAAAAGATTTAAATATTAATACAGAAACATTTAATTTATTGGAGGAGAAATTAGGTAGGAGTCTTCAAGACATGGGATAAGTAGAGAGTTTATGAATAAAAACTAAACTGCATAAGATATACTTCAAAGAATGAACAACTGGGAATCTCATCTTTTTGAAGTTTCTGCATGTCAAACCAACAAAGTAAAAAGAAAACCCATGAATTGGCAAACTGTTTTACTTGACTGCTCCTCAGACAAAGGACTTCTATGTAGAATATATTAAAAATTAAAAAAATTTGGACATCAAATATCCAAAGGCTCAATCCAAAAATGGGCATCTGAGATGAATATACACTTCTCAAAGGAAGAACTACAAATAGCAAGTAAATATATGAAAAAATGTTCAACATCATTGGTCATTCAAGAAATGAAAATTAGAACAACACTGAAATTCTGTCTTACCCCAGAAAGAATAGCTATCATCAAGAAGTCAATCAAGAACTGGGGAGATGGTTCAGTAGAATAAGTGCTTCCTGACAAGTGCAAGGGCCTGAGTTCAATCCCTGATTCTGAAAAAAAAAAAAAAAAAAAAGAAGTCAATCAAAAACAAATGCTGGAAGAGCTGTGAAGAATAAAAGAAACCCTTCTGCACTGTTGGTGGAAATGTAGACTGGTACAACCACTATGGAAATCAGTGTAGAGATTCCTAAAAAAAAAAAAAAGCAACTAGGATTGGGGATGGGGAGATAGCTCAGCAGTCTGAGCACCTGCCTGTCAATGCAAGGGCCTGGCTTCAATCCTGAGTTCCACATGGTATGCCAGCCCTGGAACCCTGGGCAAGTTGTGCTGTCCCCGAAACTGGGCGTGGAGGCACATGCCTGTAATCCCAGCTCTGGGGAGCCTGAGACAGGAGGATCACTATGAGTCTGAACTGCATAACAAGACCTTGTAACAAATAAATAAATAAGTAAAAATTAAAAACAACAACTAGGATTGTAGGTCCCAATCAGTTCAGTTCTTCCTCTCCTGGGTATTTTTCCAAAAGAGCTGAAAACATTATATCACAATGATTTATGTAAACTATATGTATAATAGCACAATTTGTCATAGCTAAGTCTTAGAAATAACCCAAATGCTCATTAGCTGACAAATGGCTAAAAAATATGTGGTATAAATGATGTGTGTTCATTCATGCCTGTAATCGCAATGCTGAGGAAGCTGAAAACAGGAGGATCACTATGAGTCTGAGATGTGAATGTAAAGTCAGATTCTGTACCAAATACATGAAAAAAATATATATATTAGTACCTTTACACAGTGGAGTACTACTCAGATAAAAAACATGAACTTGAAGCATTTTTAGGTAAATGGATGCAACTAGAGACCATACTCATAAGTGAAATAAATCAGACCTGATTCTTCAAACATCATATTGTCTAGCTAGTATAAGAATCAGAAAGAGTAAATAAACTCTGAAAAGTACAGTAGATACTGTGAAAGGGCAACAATCTGTTCAAAGTGAATGAACAACTGGAATGAGGAAAAGGATGAAAGAAGGAAAGAAAGAAAAAAGAAAGGAAGAATATATATATATATATATATATTGCTTAAATTTTTTTCTTCTTTTAAATTTCTTATGATTATTTAAAAAAAAAACAATTTTGCATGCTTATATATGGTAATCGAAACAACTAGTTTGAAGACAACATTATGCCCTTTAACAACCATTGTTGAATTCTTATTATTTAGTTTTGTGAAATTCTGTATTGTTTTTAATTTAGCATTTTTATTCTTTTTACAAAATAAAAAAGCCCTGATCAAACAATTAGGCACTAACTGTTCCCTTCAACAAACTTGTAGAATCCAGTATCACAGATATAGTGCCTGAAGTCCACCCAGACACACAACCACACTATGTATATACATGCATTTTCTTTTCTTCTTTCTTTCTATCTTTTCTCCTTTTCCATCTCAATGTCTTGTTCTTAAAGCAGAAATAAAGAACAACACTAGAAGGAGCATGTGTGAGTCCTTAGGTTCCTGGGAGTCTCTCTAAGGGGGTCAGGAGAAGCTTGCTACAAGGGAATGAGGTGTAGCAAGTGATGACATTTCTGTTGCCTCCATGAGATTGAAGCAGAAGCCAGTGATCAGAGCCCTTATTCTCCACATCCTTTACACTCACCCTGGCTCCCAGGCTGTGTGTGAGATGCTGCAGGAGCACATGTGTTGCTGCCCACTCACAGATTGGGTGGGAGGAGGACAGGTGAAGCTAAATCTACCCGGAACTAATTGTAATTCATCATCCAAACCTTTTCCTGGAAGCTAAAAACTTTCAATGGATTGGAATTCCAAAATCATTACAGCAGATATATCATTCTAGTGTAATGGTTGCCTTGGTGGAGAGAAAGACCACTCCGTTTTCTATTTTTCCATCTACTCAGAATCCTCTCTTACCAAATATACCTTGTAACTCAGTTTTATGCACAATAAAAATCCCCAGGTTCCACTTTAATAAAAACGTTTATCTATCTTTGTTCTCATGTGCTCTGTTGCATTAAATCAGCTCAGACCTCACCTAAAAAGGTCTTCTCCACTCACTCCACGATGCCTATATTCTAATCACAGTTGAGATATGAAGGAAATTTGATGTATTTTGTGTTCTAGTCACCTATTGTAATTTGGGAATTCCAGCCTTACCTCTCAATGTCAAAAGATTAATTGTATTTACAAGGTAAAAACTTTTCCATTTGTATTTCATGAACTTACTCTCCAGCTTTAGGATGACAAGTCATTCTGGTTTGCCTCAGACTATCCAAGTTTTAACACTGAAAATCCTATTTGCTGGAAAACCACTTAGTCCTGAGGAAGCTGAGACACAAGTCACTTGACTGGCCTGGAACTATTTTCTACTCCCCTTTATAAAAACTGCTTAGCTCTTCCACGTCATCATGCTATCATGTGACTTTGCTAATTTTGCATGGTCAATATTGTTAAATTTCTTAACATTCAGAGACTACTGGCAGTTTCAAGTGAGTTAAGAGATCTTGAAACACAGCCTTCTCACTTGACGGATGAATAAAATCTCCATTACGTCGGCAACATTAAGCTGTCTGCTCCACTCTGGCTGCTGCCATGGAGCCAGATTTGTGTAATGTCTTCATGTGTCTCCTTCCTTCTAGTTACAAACCAGCCATTATGTTGGAACATCAGCTATAGTAACAGGAAAAAGTATCAGTTAGTTAGCTTTAAATTGTCCAGTCATCTTTTTCTAATGCTCCTATTTGCGTCATAGGCATTTTAACTTCCCTGGTGTCTAAAGTTCAGTCTCTCATGGATTATCTGAGTGAGAATAAATACAGTCAAGTTAATTAGCATCAATTTTAATATGATCCCAAAGTAATTTTGCACAGTGCTTACTGGGAAAAAAGAAATTAAGCTTGATAACTGAGATGCTGGTGTCTAGCTGATAATATCTGAAAGAGAGGCTGTACATGAAAGAAAGAAAAAAAAACATGGTAAAGGTAGAAGGATATTGTATTATGTGTTGTAGAGATAAGGTTTCCTCTTCAAAAATATTCACTAGGCCTTTGTTATTTTGCCTAAAAAGGAAATTAGAGCCTTGGCTCTCAAAAACAGGATGACCTTTCTGGGCTTGTGGGAGCTCTGAATCCCTTGTTCCCATACTTGGTCATTGTGATTTGGTAGATTTGGACTGGAATTCAGGATTCTCTATTTTTAATAAACTTCAACTGTGAATCAGATCCTTTTGGTCAAGGTAACAGTGTCTAGGAACCACTAAGCTAAGTTATTGGAAAATCTTTCTTATTTTTCACTTTGGGAGAAATTATCTATCTATCTGTCATCTATTTATCTAATTCATCAAGCCTTTTGAGGTGGCATATATTGTACTACTTCCTCAAAGAGGGGAGATTAAAGGCAGAACTGCATTTTAATGTAAAAATATGAGAAGGCAGTAAGACCTACCATAAGGTTTTACCTTGAAGAGTACTTTTGCATCCCCAAACAGGACTGCTATAGAGTGCAAGTTTGAATTTCTCTGGGAAATATATGGGACCATGCAAAACAATGTGCACATTTCCTTCATGACCACAATGCAAAGGCAGAGCAGGCCTGGCTCCTACAGACTCCCAGCGCCCACCATTTTTCAGCTCGAGCCTTAAGTGTTCTTAGAGATTGTCCACCCCTAAACAGCTAAAGAAGAAATTATTGAAGTCCCTCATTATCTGCTATGGAAATACTGCTTATTAAGTGTGTGCTTGTGAGGCCGCATAACATACCCTGACGAATCCTCTGGGAAACTAACACAAGGACTCAAGTTGTTAACTACCAGAGTGGATTCCCCAGCCCTTTCACCTAATGGTACAGCAGAACATGTGCTTGGTAATTAACTGGATGAGCTGTAAAATAGAAATCTTGACCACTTGTGGTCATCAGGGATCCCAGAGTACTTTCCTAGTGGCAGCTGGAGACCTGGATGAATTCCAGCACAGATAATTAAATTATACTCTGTCCCAGCTTCCTTGTATATATTCAATCGGGCTCTGTTCCTTCTTTATTCTTAATTGCGTTGGACTTTGGACTATGTTAATAGAGAGCACCCGGATACCTGCAGTGTAGGAACAATTGCCCCGAATTCAAGACTGAGATTCTCAAGATTCGTGGTTGAAAGGCACATTTTGTATGAGAGGGCAGTTACTGCATTGGGTTTGCATCTAAGCAGACATAGTATCAGTCCTGGAAAATAAAACCTAGTAAACATTTTAGTATATAATTAAAATGCATGTCCTATTAGCTTCTAGAAGTCATGTTCCTTTGTGGCACATTTCTATAAGCAAAGTAATTAATAGACTATTTTATTAACAGACCAAGTCTATATATTTAATTTAGAAAATCATCAACAGATGGCTCATACTAGTCCTGGGAATAGAAATCACAAGAATAGAGAGACATTTGGAAGTTGATTTGTTACCTAGACATTGGTTGCCACAGAATTTTCCTGATATATCATTATAAATAATTAGTCTGCTTCTAATTGTGCTATGTTTTTCCAAAGTAAGGAAGTTGGAGGGTGAGGTGGCTCTCTTAAGTTTTGCTTTGTTATCACAAGTTGTTTTACAAACATACATGCTGAGTTTTTTTATTTATTTATTTATTTATTTTTTATCTTTTTGAGACAAGGTCTTGCTATGCACAAGCAGGCCTTGAGCTTACATCATAGCCCAGGCTGGTCTCAAACTCCCCAAAATCCTCCTGTTTCAGCCTCCTCAGTTCTGGGACTACAGGTGTGCACCACCATGCCAAGCTCATGCTGTTTCCTTTTTAAAAATGAATTTTCTTGTGTATATTTAAGGCATACAATGTAATAAGGCACACACATAGTAAAATGGTTATTGTAGTAGAATTAACAGACCCTTCATCTCACGTAGCTGTTTGTTTCCGTTCCATGACAAGAGCACATGTAATTTACTCTTCTCATAAAAACCCTGACCAAAACAAGTTATTAGTAACTATAGTTGGTCTTGTACTTTCCATCTTATGATTTGTTCCCCTGGCTTATTTGTATCCTTTGACCTAAATCTTGCTCACCTTGCACTGCTGACTGTGGCAGCCATTTTGTTCTCTCTAGATTTGACCTTTTGCAAAATGATTTCACACAGAAGTAAGGTCGTGCAATATTTTTCTGTTAAAATTTCTTCATTCAGTATAATGATCTCCAGCTCCAGCAATAATGTGGTGACTAGCAGGCATTCTCCTCTTTTAAAGGATGAATAATGCTCATGCACACATTTCTTTACCCTTTTGTAAGAACTCCTGTTTAGTGGGTGCCTAGCTTGTTTTCATATCTTGGTGGCTGAGCAGTATTGCAATGAATACAGAGTGCAGACATTTCTACAAGGTGGTGATTCTGTTTTAATTGGATGAGCACCCAAAAGAGGGATTTCTGGGTCATTTGGTAACTGGATTTTTTTTTTTTTGGTCCAGCACTGAGGAAAGGCTATACTTTCAGGGATCATTTCTATAGTACGTCCAGCACT
>PVKA01042721.1:0-17227 GCA_004027165.1 Ctenomys sociabilis | reverse complement strand
AGGGATACTTAACAAAATTTAATACCTCTTCATAATAAAAATACTGAACAAACTGGTAATGAAGAAAAGTGTACCAGCATAACAATAAAGGTTATTTATAATAAAACAACAATTAGCATCACATTGAGTGGGGAAAAGCTAAAAATCTCTCTGTCTCTGTCTCTATCTCTGTCTTTGTCTCTCTGTATCTATCAGTCTTTCTTCCTCTCCATCTCTGTCTCTGTCCCCCCTTCCTCCCTCTCCCCTCTGTCTTCCATAACATAAGGGTGCCCAGTCTCTCCACTTTTATTCAACATGGGCATAGGCCTAGAAATCCTAACTAGAATAACTAGGGGAGTGAAAACAACAAAAATTGTCTATACAATTCTTACCATTTTTATGTATTTATTATATACAGAAAATTCCACCATGAAACTGTTAGAACTAATAAATTCAGCAAAGGTGCAGTTTGTAAAATCAACAATACAAAAATCAATAGTACTGCTATATGCCTACAGAGAATTATGCTAAAAAGAAATCAATACCACATATAATAATACACTAAGAACAGATTTAACAAAAGTGTGTCATATCTCTGCAATTAAAATGTAAGGCAAAATGAAAGAAAAGATGACATGAAAAAGTGGGGAGACTTCTCACATACATGAATTAGAAGAACAAATTTTGCTCAAATATCCAAATGATGCAAAAAAAAAAAAATCACAGATTCAGGGCAATCCCTATGAAAATTTTGATGTTGTTTTTCACAGAACTCAGGAGAAAACCAATTACAAAATTTAGAAATTTATATGCAACTACAAAAGAAAAACCACCCTGAGCATAAAGAACAAAGCAGTAGACATTACATTACCTGACTTCAAAGCATAGTACAAAGCTTGGTAACCAAAAACAGCACAGAATTGACATAAAAACAAACCTATACAGCACAGCATATGAAGCTATCAGAAGAAGGTAGCTTTGTTGTTTGCAGCAACACAGATAGAAGTAAAAATTGCTGTGTTTAGTGAAATAAGTTAGGCACAGAAAGATGACTGCCATACGACACCATTTATATGCAGAACCTAAAACTGGAGGATTAGAAAAGGTCAAACAATGGGTACATCTTTACAGTGTTCTTGTAACATAGGGTGACTATAGATAACACTAATATAATCGGTATTTCTAAAACCTGGAAGTAGCCGGGCGTGGTGGCGCATGCCTGTAATCCCAGCACTCGGGAGGCTGAGGCAGGAGGATTGTTGTGAGTTCAAGACCAGTCTGAGCTACAAAGTGAGCTTAAGGCCAGCCTGAACTGCATAGTGAGACCCTGTCTCAAAAAGACAAAAAAAAAAAAAATAAATAAAACCTGGAAGAAAACATTTTACAAATTTTATCATGAAGTTGTTTAAGCCAATGTAAACATCACACAATGCACATACGCATTGACATATTACACATACCTCATTAATGTGTACTAACTTTGTTTTTATAAATCAGGTAAAATATCAATTTTAAATGAAACAATTTTCGAAAAACTGAAATTATTTTTGCCAAAGTAGTTGGGTGCTAATGACTGGCTTTGGTTGTAATGACAATAGGAATGTGATGATTGACAACCTTCAAAATAGAGTCTTCGTTCTTATGTAAGTAAAGCACTTTACGAAAGCAAGTACTGACAAGCACAAGCAGAAGAAACTCACCCAGCTACTTCAGATGCACATACTGTTTTGGGTATTGTGTGAAGGATTTTTTCTTCACTTAAAATGAATGGCTCTAAGACAAGGAGAAATCTTTACATTGCTATTGCAGAAGTACATTCACTTTAATGCAGGAGTGAAACACTGATTAATAAGATGTAATTTATGAAATGCTATTTATGAAAAACAAATATTGATGTTTTTCAACATCAATAACTCAACAAAATAAAGTTAGACTCTTGCCCAATCAAGCCAAAATTCCCATAGGGCTCTTTATTGATAAAGGATGAATTCATCTATGGATCATCAAATTCATCTATGAATCAGTGAATGCACACCACCCAAAAATGTGTTAATTTGAGATACAAATAAGAAACAGTAAGCTTTTTTTATAATTTGCATGAAAATTTCAAGAGGGTGAAATTGCTATTGTGAGGAGATAATGTGGAATAACAGTGGTCCACCGAGAAACAAGCAGACAGTGATCATTAATCCAATATAAAAAGATTTTGTAAAATCCAAATCCTTGAGCCTAATCTCCACTTAGAAATAAGATGCCTAAGAAAGGTTTTCATAGCAATATAAAAATAATATCTTCATTCATTTGTTTAGTCAACTTTTATTTGAGGCATTCTCTGTACTTTTTGATTTAAGCACTGAACAAAATGTGAAAAGTTCCTGTGTTCATGGAGTTTATTTTCCAGCCCAGAAAGGGAATAAAACTAAAAATGTATGTCAGATATAAATTGTACCATAATAATAAGCAAACTATATAAGAGAGATAGAATGATGGGACTATTTTATATCTAGTGCTTAATCAAATCTCCACAAAAATATTCTAAAGAAAATAAGAATTCACTGACTCTTATCTTCAAATGCTAATGCAAAATTTCAGCAGTAACTTAAGAAGTAGCAGATCCAGTACTGACTCCCAAAACTACCAAATCGAGCCTTGTCTTCACTGTATTGCATGATCTGCTCTGATTAGGGAAATCATCCTTATATGAAGACTTCTTCTTACAAAGAAAAATATGGGGAATCCAGAAGTATTGTGTAGGAAATACTTTTTAAAGCCACTAGGCAGCAAACCAAGGTGAGAGCTCATAAATTCTCACTAATTAAAATGATGCTAAAGGACCAGCCAAATAGCTCAGCAGATTAAAGCACCTGCATTCAGGCCCAGGAGCCGGGATTTGATCCCTGGGCCTGCAGTGCCAGCCCCACTCCCAGGGCATGCTGAGACAGTGATTGAGACTGAGTGTGGTGGCATCCTCTGTAATCTCAGCTCTTGGGAGGCTATAAACAAGTGGATCACTATGTGTTCTATCTAGCAGTGAGACCCCATATACCCTGTAGACCTTTCCCTAAAATACAGTAAATAAATAAATTTTAAAAATGATGCTAAATACAAACATAATTGCAAAAATAACTGTGTCAGTCCACTCTTTAATTCATTAGGGGTCAACTTTTCATCTGTCCTGTTCAAAACATCACTCTTTAATACATTGTCTTTTCCTATTTTTTGTATGATAAGGTAAAAACACTTTCCCACTAACATAACAAACACATTTGCTCTCTTTTCCCAAAACTCACAAAACCCTTCATCATTTTAATGTATAGCAAAACCGTGGATTGCTGGTAACTCGTTCTGTAAGATGAGCAAACATTTCTAATAATTTTTCAGATGAGCAAACATTTCTAATAATTTCTCAGGATTGTCTTTCAGTTCTTCAAAGAGAATAAAAATTTGTAAAACATTAAAAAATAATACATAATTATTTTATTAAAAGGAAAGAAGCTTCTCTAATAAATTTTAACTTGATGAGTGATGTCTTACAATGGTATGTCATGCCAAAAGTCACATGATCATGAGTGAGCCTCTCTCTTTTTCCTCTTCCACTTCCTCCTCCTCCTCTGTCTTCCCCTCCCTCTCTTCTCTCTCTCCTCTCTCCTCTTCTCTCCCTCTCTCTCTTTCTGTCTGTCTCTCTCTCTCTGTCTCTTTCTTTTTGTGCCTTTCTCTCTCTCACCACCAAGTGGTTATGGAAGAGATGTGCAGAAGAGGAGGGTAAAAGGACAGTGGAATCACTGACTTCACACGAGATCAGGGACACATGTCAAAGGGGGGAAACTACAAAATTTTGTAGAAAAGCACCACCTGAATAATGCTGCAGTACAATGAGTGATGAATCTCATTAACAACAATGCAACATCACATCTCTGGAAATCCTCAAAAGGAGGAAAAAGCAAGTGTCATTGGACAGGTTTCCTTGTTAAAACTGCAAGAAAGAAAAGCATTTCATTGAGCCCACAGAGAGCACTGGTTCCACTAGAGATAGTGGGAAATGGTCCTACACAATAATTTCTCTCCCTCACATCACCCACAAAGGTTTTCAAGGGTATGCGCAGGTTAATTTGTTTATTCGCCTATGTTTTTTTTTTTACTTTGTACTTTAATACATATTGTCATCATTTTCATGTGAGTATTTCAGAGCTGTGGAATGAATCATCCAAGTTTCCATTATTTCTTATGAAGAAATTCACTTGATATACAAGTGCTTTGGATTACAAGCATGTTTTCTGAAAGAACTGTGCTCAGAAATCAGGGTATATTGTGTCCCATAATTTTCATTCATCACTAAAATGGAAAATACACTTACCTATTAATTCTTATCAAATTATTCCCAAAAAAGCTTCTGTGTAAATTGTCACTGTACAGATAATGAAAGTTTGAAGAAAATACACCAAGAAATCCTTACATAAGACACCAAATTTTGGCTGGCCGGATAGCTCAGCAAACTAAATTGCCTGCAGAGCACGAGGGCCGGGGTTTGATCCCTCGTGTGCCGTGCCGGTCCCGCCCCCAGGGTGTGCTGAAACAGATTGAGACTAAGTGTGGTGGTGTGAGCCTATAATCCCAGCGTTTGGGAGGCTGAAAACAGGAGGATCACTGAGACCAACCTACGTAGTGAGACCCTGTAGACCTGTACTAAATGCATTAAAAGGAAAAGATACTAATCTTTAACATGTTATAAATTCACAAACCCTCTACAAGCTAAGCTATCAGAGGAGGAAATACTAGCATTCTCCTCCTTCATAGGTGTTCTCTCGTGTTTGTTCAGAATGAGTTGAGCATGAGAATTTCCCCTTGAACTGGCTCTTGGTCCTTCCTATCCTGTTAGTAGTCTTGTTTCAGGTACTGTCACGCACCCAGTAGGGCCTATATTTATAATCGGTTCAAATTTGGTCACATAGAAAATTTATTGAGCCTCTAGCCTAATCGCAACTAAGTTTTAATTGTCCAAAGTCTCGCATCGATAATTCCAGGTCCTGAGTCTGCCCAGAAGCATCAATTTTCTGATTCAAAGTCGCTAAGGGAACCCAGGAAGTCAGAAAGGAGAGACCGCACACAAGTCCCTGCGCCTCTGCCACAGGAGACGCAGGTCTGTACACACTGTTGGTGGGGAATTCCACAGAAGAGGTGGGAGTTGAGTGTGGAAAATATAAAACTAGCAATTATCTACTGTGTCCTGCATTCTCTCAAAGCTCTGAGTTTATAGAGGGAGCCGCCTCCCCCACCCCCTGGGCAGAACACCTGGCACAAATAAGAGATCCATAAATATTGAGCCGTTCTCCTCACAACACTCAACTTCAGTCTCTTGAAGGCCTGGAAACCTATTTCTAAGTCACCTCCCTCACTGCTCACCAAGCCATCTTTGTTCCTGCTTCTCCCTCATTGTTCTTTCTTAGCTAGGGGCCACATCCGTAGATACGGCCTGCTCCAGCACCTCCTCCAGGACCTTGCTCATTCGTTCTATTTCATCTTCCCACCTATCGCCACAGTGCTTTGCCTAAAATACAAATCTCCCTGAAGCCCACCAGTAAAGAGCTGCTGTCTCGTGCCTAAGGCTGTAAACCTCGAGAGCGAGAGGATGTCCTCTAGCTTGTTGCCTTCACTCACAGCTCTTGCTACCCTTTCTGCAGCAGCTGCTGTGGAGCGGGACCTTTCCAAGGTCACCTCTCATCCAGTTCACCGCCCCCCCTTCAAAGAACATTCAGAGCCTTGGATCTCAGAAAATTTGGAGATTCGTATGTAACTTGTACACTTCTGTTATCTTGTTTCCATTGCTGTAGTTTAGAAAGAAGATGCTTGTGTGTGAAAGCAGAGCTCAAATAGAACTATTGGTGGCTGGAATTTGGCCTAAGGATATACAAAGAGGAAGGAAAAAGAAAGAAAAATGGGGCATCTGATGTCCACTTGGTTTCAACAAAAAGAATAAGCTATGCCTCCCTGCTGAATATCCCACACTACAAATGAGGAAACAGTAGCTCTCCATCAGACAATGCCATGACTGAGGCATCTCTTCTCCAACCCACCCTGGTCCACTTGGTATTCAAGCAAAAGAAAAGCAGGCCCGGGGCAGTCCAATGGGAAGAGTTGATGATCAAGTGACACGACCAAAACTGAACAAGCTCCTTCCCCATGGGCTGAAGCTTTTACTGTACAATCGTACACTGTGAGTCACTGCAGGATGACACATACCCCTGGCAGCATTTCACATATTATTTGATATTAACTGATTTGTGGAAGTGGTATTTTGAAGCTCACTGTAAAATCAGTACTATTCTATGGCCTAGAGCCATATGGGGTTTGAAAGGAGTAAGAAAAAAAGTAGAATTCAGCTATTTTTATTCAGGCACATTAGAAGCTATCACATGAACTAGCCTGTCATAAAAACAAAAAGAAGCACTTACATGGCATAAACTTTATACTTTTCATCAAAATTTTAAAAATAAATAAACAATAACATCATATTATAGCACTGGGATGAGAAACACACTTTTTGTTTGTTTGTTTGATTTTTTTAGGGAAAGATCTACAGGGTGTTCAGGGTCTCACTACTAAATCAGACTCATAGTGATCTGCCTGTTTACAGCCTCCCAAGAGCTGGGATTACACCGCATATACCATCATACCCAGTCTCAATTACATCTCAGTGCACCCCAGGGGCAGGGCAGCATGGCAGGCCTGAGGATCAAACCCCAGGCCCCTGTACTTGTTTTCAGGTGCTTTAATCCACTAAGCTATTTGGCTGGCCCTGAGACACACACTTTTGAGGTTCTTATACAGCTCTACAGCCACAAATGTTGAACAGACTCTTTGTTCACTTGGCTCTCCCATCTTGCCGCAATATGAGGTACCCAGAGAGATAAGCAGTAGAAAGAGTGGCCAAAAAAAAAAAAAAAAAAAAAAAAAAAAAAAAAAAAAAAAAAAAAAAAAAAAAAAAAAAAAAAAAAAAAAAAAAAAAAAAAAAAAAAAAAAAAAAAGAAAGAAAGAAAGAAAAAGAAAAAAACAAAGGAAGCAAAGCATTACATTGGAATTTGTTGATCCTGGAACCAATAATACCCAACTAGTCAATCACAACTTCCCAAAGGTCTAATCCCCAAGTCCCAAACACAAGTAACAGAATCTCAGCTTATTCATACTAAAGAAACATAGGAAAAGTGTGGGATACCTAAATGAAGGTTCCACTTCATTTATGGCATTCCTTATCACTGTGGTTTGGTTCAGAGTTTTGGTCACATCAAGATGATTTTTATCTGCATGTATCAGCTGTGCTTTCCCCTGTGGGAGAGATTTACCCCTGTGGTTAAGCTTCTTGTGGACCAAGAAGATACACAGCTCTATCCCTCGCATCCTCACACTTCAACAGTCAGCAGCAGAAAAACAGAAGCTAATTTTTACCAGAGCCCCAGAAAATTTCTCTTATATTCTTTCTCTGGTTGGGCTGCATACATATCTGTGAACCAGCCCTATGTCAAGGAAGAGAGACCATGATTGTGCAGTTATGCTACAGGGGCCCCTGGTGTTGACAATAAAGTCCATCTCTTCAACTAAAGACAGTGGAAGAAAGCCAGTTATTTTTTAAAAGAAGTTAGATAGAGTTCTTATCAGCAATCTCACATTTGAAATTTAACATGTTGGTATTTAACATAGTGTCAGGCTTTGGCTTGATTTGAGGTTTTGGAAAGGAACATGTGACAAAGATTGTCCTCCTTGGCTTAATCTGCATGAAGAAAGGAAGGAAGGGAGAGCAAGGAATTAGTCTGCCTGTCAGCAGGTAGCCATTCTGCCCAATTTTCAAGGGGGGTTAGCAGTTTCTCCTCCTCCTCTGAGGAAAGAAGAGGGAAAACTAAGTAAGCACTAAGAAAAAATACTTTTTCTCACTTAATTTTCTGCTCGTGTTAATAAAATGAGCCCAAATTGAAGGGTCTAAAAATGTTAGCTCTTTTAAAGAATAAATGTCCATTGGAAGAATAACCTAGCTGTCAGTCCCATTGCTATGGTTTGTGCCTAGATGCCTCCCTCAAAGCCTCATGTGGTGTCAGAGGTGGCTGAATCAAGGGTTTGTGACTGAGTCATAGTGTAGTGCTGGGACTAAGGGTACTGGGGTTAAGGCTGGGTGATTGCTGGATCAGTCCCCTGATTAGTTTGGTACTCTCCTAACTCCAGCAGCCTGGATCAGATAAGAGGGGCAGAAATAGCCTTGGTTACTTCTGCTGTCTTCCTCCACCACGAACTGCAGCCCCCGTGCCATGAGCCACCCTGCCCTGGAGCCGGCTGGCAGTGAACTGAGCTTCGTAAACCTTCCTCCCTTAAATTGGGGTGTCAGGAATTTTGTCTCAGCATCAAGAAAAAAATCACTAAAAAATCACCCATGAATACCATAGCATTCACAACACACAGAATCCAAAGCCATGTCCTGTGACTTCCAACTTTTTACTATTAGTACATGTTTGTAGCCCCTGATGGCCACACTCATGATGGGAAGTTTGAACATGCACCTAACACATCTTAATTCTTCAACCTTTAGACACAGGAAGCAAACCCACCCAAATAATTGCTTTATGTGGAAGAAGAGAGTATCTATGCTGCATTGTACTTTACTAAGAAAAGAAGTCACCTGCTGGCATTCTGCTAGCCTCAGCACTGGTTACCATAAGAAAAGAGTTATAGAAGACAGTTTTATTTTCTTTTGGCAAGGACAGCAGGAGCAATTCAAGATCTTCCCACTCACATACTGATCCATAAAAACAAGGAGAGCATTTCTTCCAGAGGAAAGTCCTGGTTTTGTTCATATTGACTCACAAATATGTAAAAGATAGTTAGTGCTCAAGTCCCTATAGAGTTAAAATAATATGCCGACCATGCGCCCTTTATTAAAAATGCAGCGTTCATTTCCCAAAGCTCCCCAGCAGGCAGAGAGAAGCACGGGCATGCCGTTATCCTCCAGAGTCCCTTCGCTGACCACGAAGAAAGGGCCTCCTCCAGGCACCAGCAGCTGTGGTGTGGAGCGGAAGCTGGAAGTGACAGAGAAGAGCCTCTCTGCCAGCCCGGCCTCTCATTTTATCAGGGAGAGCTGCACCATCTCCCCTGTGGCTCTTCCCTTTCTGCTGTGCCTTGTGCACCACAGGAAGACAAGACTCAGAAGTCCCTGACCTCGGGTGCCTTTAGGTGACTGGAGTCACTTGAAGTCTGCCATTGTTCACCTCCTGATAGTCGCAGTAGTGTTCAAGAGAAGAGTATCCAATGACACTTGTTAAAACATAAGACAGCAGACGTTTGCCAGGGAACGAGGTAGAACGATGGGGTCAGCCGTGACAGGGCTGGGGTCCTGAATGGGGGGAGATGGGAATCAACTCTGGCACAAATGTGGGAAGGAGGAAATTGATAGCCCCAAGCAGCAGGTTTCGGGTCAACCAGTGGGAAATTACGAAGTGGCAACACCAAGGCTGAGAGGCATTCTGAGTAGGAGAGCTTACCAAGCCTCTCGCTGAGGAGAGACCAGGTGAGGAGACAGCACCTGCAGGTGAGGGAGGAGGAGGACATGCTGATAAGAAATGGAGGTGATCAGATAGCAAGGGTGGGGGTGCTAACCTGACTGAGATCATTGCTAAAACAAGATTTCAAAAGAAGGGATTGGCTCTCTCGACTTTAACACCATCTTCTTAGAAACTTCTGTGCCTGAGAGGCAAGGGGAGGAAGAAGCAAACGTGCAGGCTGAAGTGTAAAAGAAGGAAGATGAGACAGAGGTCCAAGTAAAATAGCTCGTGCACCCATGGAGGCCAAAGGAGCAGAAATAATGAACACTGGAGACTGGCAACGCTGGTACAAGTTTTGGACGGCATGCTGTCTGGAGTGTCTCAGTGGATTAGAGCTCCACTGCCATCTGATCGCCAAGACCACCTCAAAGAGAGATGCACCTGGCTCATACTAAGGCAGTCTCATTTTCTTTGCCCCAGATGTGTGGCATTCTGGACTACTTTTGTTCTCACCTATGGCTGAGTGTAAAAAGTGTACAATAAATCATCTCTTTTGTGTTAGTTGAAGAAGAAGGAGAAGAAGAAGAGGAAGAAGAAGAGGAGGAGGAGGAGAAAGACGAGGAGGAGGAGGGGATTGGTGTGTGCAGTATTTTAGGGTTCTAATGAAAGTTAGGTCAAGCAAATGAAGTAATCAATCCAACATTACCCATTGTATGTTTGTGTGTGTGTGTGTGTATTTGGTTTTACAGAGAATATACTGTCACAAAACTCAAAATTTTCTTCTTCAAGATATCTTGTACAAATAGAGGATGAGCACCTTTCTAAAATAATGTTGTTTTTTGTTCTGGAATAGTTTAAGAGCAATTTTATGTGTGACAAAGACAGTGAGGCCTCTTCAGAATTTTAAGTGGAAACTAAGAAATTCTGAGGGGGAAGATGCAGCATATGACAAATCATCTAATCATTCAGTTGTTGTGAAATTACTTTGGCTTTATAAAGTTACTAAACACATGAGTCTTGGGGGGGGTTCAACTTTGCTTACAATTACATAATCAAAATGCCTAACCAAGAAACATGGAATGTATGTACTTTTACCCTTTGGTAGGGTGAAGATGACAATCACATCACAGAGTAGCACAATTGGGCAACGGATTATGGCAGTGAGCTCTTGTTTCAGTTGCCTTGGCATTACTTCAGTTTCACTGCTTACTTGACTTAATTATAAGACAATGACAAAATAAATGATGATGACCAGAAAAAGAGACAATGCCTTTGATTCACAAGGAGTGCAGTAATAGTAATCTAACAGATTCTTCCCCCACCAGCCCTTCAGAGATAATGATGATGAGAGTGCTCCTTCTTTCTGCCTGTAGAGCGAGCTTCCCATGACTTTCTGTGGGGAAATATCAGCATGTCCTAAACCAAATTGGGAATGTAAGACTCACAAAAACTAGACAGGGTATAAGGCAAAAGTAATTCATTGTTTTTAAGAATATATATCAAAAAAGTTTCATGATTTCATAAGAGGAATCATTGTTCAGACCCAAGGGATAGGAGGGTTCTAGCTGTAAAAATGATACCAGACAGGAAAATGATGCTAAGACCAAACTTCCAAAAATGTCACACCTTTATCCATTCTTCTAGTTTGTTAATGTCTTTTGCAAGTCTCTCAGATGTGTATGGGAAGTGACAGAATCGAAATGGCATCCTAGCTTTGTAGAGAAATCTATTTCATTCGCATCCTAGCCTTTTATAAAGTATTACTCTATTTTGTAGAAGCCAAAAAGCTAAATCCTTCCTCCCAGTTTTATGAATCAGATTATAGTGCTTTATAATTAGTTCAGCTCAACTCATATATCGGATTAGGATCTTTTCTAGATACCCTATCTAAAGTACCTACCCATCAGCATCTTATTTACTATTACACGCTTTGTTTATTTCCTCTGTCAAAGAAAAACCATGAGTAGATAGTAGACAAAGTAGTTTTTTTTTTAAAAAAAAGGCTTTATTTCTGAATATTGATATATGATTTGAAGAGATCTCAGTGTAAAACACACTCCATTCTGGATATGGCTTAGCCAAGTAGAAATTCATCATCGGGGTGGAAGATTAAGGTTAGTGGATAGAAAATTACTGAAATATCAAAGTATGATAAATGCTGTCTTCACCACTTCATGAGAAATACTGTCAGAAAGTAGAACTAAATAGGGCTGTCCTTGACCTGATTATGCACTTATTAAAGACAATAGCTAACTAAGTTCAGTGGTACAAGGCACAATGCTTGCCAGTATTCTAAATGCTCAGGGCAATTCAGTTCTCCAAATATTAACTGAGCAGGCTTTCTCAACCAAAGATTATTAAAGGAATAGCTATTTTACAAAACACAAGCTAGTCCATGCTCTTTACGAACTTAGAGTTCAGTGAAAGAGAGAAAGAAGCAATTTCAGTGTAAACACGGTAAATGTAGTGATATGGGTGAATGGAGAGTAGCATAAAGTCATGGTGAAGGTGCTCGTAAGCCAATGTTGTGAGCCAGGGGTGCTTTAGAGTGTGGAGTCTGCAGCACGTGAGACCTCAGGGACAGGGAGGAAGCTGGACTGGAAAAGCCAAGGGAGATCTACAAGACAGGATGCGTTGCTAGGGGGACTACCAGGAGGGAATATAAACAGGCATATTTGTGGAAGGCAAGTACTCTATTGTGTTAAGAACACTTAAAATAAAAGCCTTCATATATTGCACTTTAGTCTTGATTCAGTGAGAAATGACATTTGACTTCACATTTTTATAGAGATACTATGACTATTTTGATACAGTAATTTGTTTTTCATGAATTACCTTGTCTATGTTCTAAGTGATTTTTTGTACTTGAGTGCTTCATGTAGGTGGAATAACATTTCAAATAGTTAAAATTACATACACTTATCTAAAACTCAGAGGGCAGGCAAATGACAATCTTCACAGTTTGGGAGAACTAAATTTTCAAAGTGGTACCATGGAAATTATCTTCGTGCACAGCCCAACATATTCATGCTCAGGCCAAAGTATCCTCTTTTAGAAGATTTAAAAAGCATAAATTGATAAACATCCAAAAGTAATTTCAAAAACCATCCTTTTAGGAAAAAAAGATAATGTACCACAAAGATAATGCATGTCAGATGGATTAAAAAAACACGTCCAAGACTACCCTGTGTACTTGTTGCTCTCCCCTCTTCCCACACTCATTATAAATTTAGAGATCCTTTCACACGGAGTCTGATTAGTGGCTATTATCACAGACAGTCCAGATGAAATGAAGCAAAGCAGAGTTCCCTTAAGTCAAACTGAAGCTTCTCAAATGCAGACCAAATGAGTATAGTCTTTGGATGTATGATAGAAGGTGAGATAAACACATTCTCAGTTTGTCTTCTCCACAATATGCAAATTCAATTCCTAATGCACATTACCATGCGGTGTGCCATTCATTACTTTGGTATACTGCATCTGGGAAGAAAATGTTTTAGATTGTCTTTTGCTTCTTTTTTAAGAAATTTTTTTCTGAAAACTTTTTCCAACAGGAAAGAAATTATCACACTACTCAGTGTTCCAACTCTTTAGCGAATGTCAAAAAAAGTCAAATATTTCAGAATGTGATGGCAAAGAGTTTCGTGAGACACTCCTCTAAAACTTTACTTAAAGATGCATTTCAGAACTGGGAGAGACTTACTGAAATGTAAAAATCTATCTTTATATTAGATCATAGTTTCCTCCAGTGCTAAAATGTTATCACAAAAATTAAATTCAAAACAAAATTCACCTAATGTGTATAAATTATGTCCCTATTTTGTATAAAATGATAAGTAAAGATAAAAATATTTAGTTGTATTTAGATGTTTTCTATGATAGTAATTTCACCTCAGTGAAGACAGTCTCTCTTTTAAAACAGAAAAATCCTTGTAATATTTATTTATCAAAATGAAGGACTGATAAAAGATTCTGGCACAACATGTAAACAGTAAGGCAAGCTATTCAGTCCTCCAAAGTAGCAAGGAGTAAACTAGCTGAACAGGGCAAAATGCTACCCTAAAAGTGGTCAAAAAGTGGACCTAGGGGTTCACCAAAATGTACTAAAATCAAACCTGGAGTTAGTAATTAGGTCCCTCAGCAAGCTGCTTCACCTTTCTGGGCCTTGGCTGGTTACCAGTAAAATGTGTGCTCTTAATTTTAAATATTCTGTGAGAATTAAATGAGATCATTATGAAACAAATAGCAGGTGCTTAATTAAGCAACTCCTCTTGGTGCTGTGACACAGGTTCTGTAAATTGGTTATTTGCTCTCTACAGCAAAGTGCAATGAAACTACAGGTTGTGTGGACAATTGTCCTTATATTCTGAGGGGACTCCTTGGTTGCTATTTTAAAAGAAAATTGAGAAGAGGACCTGAAACTCCAGCCCAATGGAATATGAAAAAGTTGACCTTCATGAAGGTTCTATAGAACATTTAGAGAATAATAATAAGACAATGATGTGGACAAAAGGACCTCAACATACAGAAAATAAGTCTCCCTGACAAAGGGGAAGACAAGCCCCTCCATAGCCTCTCAGACAGGGAGTAGAGTCTCTGAGAGGTGTCAGTGTTACGGGGCTTCAACCCAGCATTTTCAAATGTAGTTCTTTGTGGTTCCCTGAGGTAACTTCCAGCCTCAAGGAGAGTCTATGCCTGTTTAAAAAGAAAATTTGAAACCTTAGCTCCTTTGGGTAGCCAAATAAGAAGAATTGTCTCTCACTTCATAAAATGAGACCACAAAGGATTCCAAGAACAAGATGACTTTTACATTAGCAACATCAAGGTTGAGTTCCCAGGGCCAGAAGAAAAACAAAAAAACAACATGAGGACCCTCTGAGGCAGCAGCCACAGATACCAGTCGTGCCCATCAGGTGACAGGGCCGATTAGCAAGACTCTTGCAAAACCGAGATGGAGAAGTGAAGTGGCTACCTAAGAGTCTCCTGCAGCCTGTAGATTTTGCACTTCGGCTTGGCGTGTGATGAAGGAAATGAACACATAAACGAAGAAGAGATTGTAACCAAGCAACTCCAGAGGGCTGGAACACTGCGTTCTGCCATTTTCATTATTACCTTCATGTTCTGTATTGTTAAGATGTACTGGGAAAGCCAGGGCTATATTTTTGGTTACTGGAAATATTTATATCTCTTAAAAAAAAGATACTGGCTGCCCACGCTTTCTTTCATCACTAAGCACACAAATGAGTCTCTGACACACCTAATCTTTGCCCACCTCTCTTGCCTTTAAGGAAGTTATGCACAAACTCCATTTTATTTTCACTCATTATAACTGTCTAATCAGTTCTCTCAGGCCATATGCTCAGGAAAAGTATTATAAATGGAAACAGAGACTTTCTTTAAATCTACTTAACTGCTTGACAACTGGAATGTCATATAATGATATTTCTGTCAATTTTTTTTTGCCTTTAAGGTAGCAAAATTTGCGTTTTTTGAATCTTCTTTCTCTCTCTCTCTTTTTTTTTTTTTATTCTGGGAATTGAACTCATGACCTCATGCTTACCAGGCAGGCATTATGCCAAAAACTTTTGAAAAGATATAATAAATCTTAGTAAATTTAAGGAGCTATAGCTATACAAGGACATACTAGAAGTTAAATTTACCTATCAGCTAATAAATAAACACCATTTTAACACTGAAAAGATTAATGTGATGGGCCTTCTTTTACTGGTGAAATACTGCAATGACAAATGTATGTGCTCTATATACACAAGTTGTTTAACTGTTAGTTGGCACAAAAGTTTCTAAAAATGAATGTTACTCATTCCAGAACGTGGTTTCATGATGTGCACATTACTTGGACTAATATACAGCAGCACATTGCTTTGTTGATGCTATTTTGTTTAAAAATCTCAAAATTAACTGATTTAATAAAGGTAATGCAGAATGTTTCAAGATAGCAAAGATGGAGCTAAAGCTTATCAGAATTCAGTAGCATAATATAAATATAGACAGACAGACAGACAGACAGACAGACAGACAGACAGACAGACAGACAGATAGATAGATAGATAGATAGATAGATTTGTTTTCTAATTTTTAGTTATCCATCTACTACAAAAGGAGCTGAAGTAGCTCACCAAAAAAAAAAAATAAGATACAAGACTAAGAATTTATCAATGTTCAAATTAAAGAGCAAAAGGCCAATAATTAAAGTGATAAGAAAGAACAATCATTTAACGAAGTCTTACTTCTTGACATGGCTATAGCTTTTGTGGAAAATGGGCAGTTCTTGCTCCCTATCAGCCAACATAAGGAGGGCTGCACGATGCCTTTTATGCAACTCTTTTCACCTCATGAAAAGAAATACATTAGTAAGTTAGATGAAAGCAATTCAAATTCTATTATTTAAGCTCTGTTAGGAATTTGTCAAAATTTAAATTTCATCCCCAATGGAGTGAGAAAAGAAAAACTATTGAGACGGCAACTCGCAATAATTCAGAAATTCACGTATTCCCATACCTTCAAAAGAACACCAATTAACAGCCATTGTGTAGAATATCAAGGATCTATCCTAACTACAGTATGAGAAAATGCATGCAAAATAATTCACGTATGCAGCTTTTCCGATGATCCAAGTTATATGAAGAGTAAAAGAAAACGTAGAGTTAGCAGGTCTCGGCTTGTAACTTGCACTACATCAACCAGAATTTATCTATCATAATAACTGCTATTAACTGTCTATTATGCACCAGCTCAACAATTTCATTCTCCTCATAGTCCAGTTTTCTCGAGATATAGGACATGAGGCTCAGAAACATCAAGGAATATGCCCTGCTTCAGAGCATAAATGATGAAATTATGGTATGAGTTCTGAGGCACTCAGCTTCTAAAGCAAAGCTTCGGGCTCCCATGAACCTTCGTGCCACATTCAGTAAGCATCAAGTTCTTGAAACCACAGTGATCAGTGCTGGCAGCTCTGCCAGGGCTGAGAGCAGAAAACTTTAGCAGCCCTTTCACATATCTCACTTTGTGTCACTAATCACAGTAATATATCCATTCACAGGTTTAAAAACTGGAGCCAAAGAAGCCCAGTATTACAGAATCAGGACAAATTGGGCAGTCACTCTAGACTTGAACAGTCAAAGCCTTGACAGAAACTCTCAGACACAGTTCACAAATCATTCAGATGACACATGCCTCCCTGGTGGGGCACTGAAGGACCTAGACACGGGAGCACAGGATGCAAGATAAGGTTTTGTTGCAGAAGCCTGAATCACGTCTTTGTCATGACAAAGGATGCTTTACTTCAGTGTGGAAATGAGCAGAGCTAGCATCTCCCAACAGGCTCCAAATTCATCTCAGAAGGAGCTGCTCAAACTAATGCCAGCAGCACTGTAAAAATGACCCACTTTCCCACTATCTTTCTCAACTAGAACATTTTAAATCCACAATTGTTTATTTTCATAATTCACAAAATACCCAGGAAATATAATTTCTGGGCCACTCTTGTCTATCTACTTATCAAAACACTTGGTGCTGGAAAACATGGCTTTCTACATGCCGAAAACTAAAACTTGACCCAGCTCTATCACCATGCACTAAGTTAAAGTCAAAATGGATTAAAGATCTAAACGTTAAAACAGAAACACTCGATCTCCTGGAAGAGAAAGTAGGAGGAACTCTTGAAGACATAGGGGTAGGTAAAGAGTTCATGAACAAACATATATTCG
>PVKA01042720.1:0-17216 GCA_004027165.1 Ctenomys sociabilis | reverse complement strand
GGGGAGGCTGAGACAGGAGGATCTCTATGAGTCTGAGCTTCATAGAAAGATGCTGTACCAAATAAATAAATAAATATAAATAAAAAATTAAAAAACAAATAGAGCACTGTTTTACAATGTTATGACACAGACAAAATTCTATTAAGGGTTTTATTGAGTTATATGTCAGCAATGCATTACCATACATATCTAATTGTGTATTATTTAGGCAGATTTGCCAAATTAAGAAAAGAATGAAAACCCAAAGACTGTAGAAAGTAAAACAATGTTTTAATTCAATATTGATCCTTGTAAAAGCATGTCTCTACTTACATGGTGCTTTTGTGGTCAAGGGGAAAGATCCTTATTCCTAGACCAAACACTGTTTCAATCTTACCCAAAAGGACTCTCTAAAAGCCCAGATAACTGAACTGTAAAGCACTTGCTTCAAAAATATTTTTGGTAGGGCATGTGGCAGAAGTTCAGCTGAGAATCAAATAGTGCTGCTAGATAAATGCAGCTTCTCGTATACTCACAGACAAGAATGAATATTACAGAAATCAAAGTAAATTGTATTATGTGTGATACATGAGAACCAAAAATTGCAGCTCCATCTATGCGAAATATATCTTTCTGATTCACATCAGACCTTTCATCATCAACAAACAAAAGACCCTTCTCCTTGGACTCTCAAAGCTTTGTCTTATTGATATGTAATCATTGTGGAAGGAGCATGTCTGCTCTTATAATAATAAAAGGTTCCTTGGACACAAGAGACATAAATTTGTTACTTCATTTAAAAAAAAAAAATTGAATCATCGGCTTCCTCTTCTATGCAGAGCCGTGGTAGGGTTGAAATTCTAATGGTGTCCAGACCACGCTGCCTGACTTACTGCTACCCTGGCAGTTCCTCCATGGCGCCCTTGAGAAAGGCTCTTGGATCCTTTCCTTTATAAAGTGCGCATTTTGTTCTCTGCGGGTCTGTGTGTGTCTGAGAGAGAGTGTGTCTGTGTGCATGCTCTTGGGACAGAAACAAGGAAAAGCAGCAAGAAGGGCACAGTCTGCTTAAAAAGTAATTGGCATAATATCAGTACTCAACAAATGTCAGTTAATAGAATCATTATTATGTTCAGTAATTTTTCAGTTCAGAAACTGTTTTCCATTTAAATGTGTGTGTTTGTACCTCATCTTTTCAGTGACTCTTTGCTCCATTAATAACGTGTAAGGTGGATGCATATCATAAACATATTTGTCCTCACTGTTGCAATGATTTTCTTAATATAAACACTTATAAAAAAATTTAGAGTTCAAGTAGCATATGAAAGTCTAAGGATTTGGATACATCCTCCAAAATATCCCAAATTATTTATATTTCAAAATGTACATAAGGTATGCATTTTCCAAAATAGTTTCTATAATTAGTTAACATCTTGCTTGTTATCATTGAATGAATATATTAAAAACTATCCCTTTTTGAATGTTAATAACCACAATAAATACTAAGCTACTGCATATTTATTGAATATTTGAATATATTAACTTTTCAGTTGATATGTTCGATATGGACTTTTCCCATTTTTCTATTGAAATATTAGCATATTTCCAACTCACCATGGTGAGTTGTTATTGGTGAGTAAAAAGCTGTACGTGGATGAGGTGTACACCATGACGAATTTAGAGAAAAGTGTATATCCAGAAAACCATTAGCCAACCTATCATACAGATATTCAAAGCCTATGCTTTCATGTGTGAATTGCCCTTCAAAGAGGATATCAAATGTTTTGACTTAAGGATGGCTCTAATATGCCATTATTTTTCAAATAACCACAGAATCAATAGGAAACTTGAGGAACAGCACTTCTTTGTATTATGATATTGGTTATCTGTAACATCTCTTTTTTCTTTGCTTAGCCTCAATTTAAAGTTAGTCGATTTTTTCCAATGATCTAGGTTTAATTTCTCTGATTTTTCAATTTTCTCTGGTATGAAATTTCATTCACTTCTCCAAGTTTTATTATTTCTTTTCTTTGTTTCTGCTCCAAGCTTGAAATGCTATTTTTCTAGGAGATCTGTAAAGTGAAAGCTTAGATAATATATTTTGTGTCTTCATTTTCTATATTGATTCCCAATATGTTGCTAAAATTGTTATTTTATGTAACTGCTCATCTATTAATGAAGTTGATCAAAGAAATAAAAATAGAGTTGCAGTTTATTTTACTAACATTATTCTTGTTTATGTGTTTAGTACAGGGTCTCTAGGGTCTCACAATGTACATCTGATTCCTAGTGATCTTCCTGTTTTAGCCTCCCAAGTGCTGGGATTACAGGCACCAGGCCCAGTCTGAGTAGCCATCTCAGCTGCTCCTGGGGCAAGTCAAGCACTGCATACCTGCCTCTGCCTAAGCAGGTGCTTTAATCTCTCTGGCTGGCCAGTATTATTATTATTTTTTTTTTTTTTTTTGAGGAATTTAGGATTGAACTCTGGCCCTTATGCTTGCCAGGGAAGCACTTATTCCACTGAGCCATCTTCCTGTTCCCCAGCATTATTCTCTTTTTTTTTTTTTTTTTTTTTTTTGTATTTTTGAGACAGGATCTCACTATGCAGTTCAGGTTGGCCTTAAACTCACTTTGTAGCTCAGGCTGTTCTCGAACTCACAACAATCCTCCTGCCTCAGCCTCCCTAGTGCTGGGACTACAGGCATGTGCCAACACACCCAGCTCTGTAGCTCGATTTTATGACATAAATTTCAAGGTAAATTTATCTGTAAATAACAGTATACAAACTCATATCCGACTTCTATTTAGCCCTCTTATATCTGGAGATACTACTACGATTAATTTCACAACTATGTCCTTTAACAACTCAATACATTGCCTCCATTACTATTTTAAAGACATCCCCTGAAGACTGTCTGCAAGCCTTGGGGGCCGTAGCATCACCCACCAGCCCTCCCACTGGTGTTGTGGGCCTGAAGACTGTCAGAGAGACCTGGTAGACTATACCGGAAAACTCATCAGAGTCACAACAATGTCTCAACACAGAGCATCAAATAAATGAGAGCTTGGAATAAGATATTTGAAGCCCTGAAAGAAAACAACTTTCAACACAGGTTGATGTATCTTGCAAAATATCTATAAAATTTAATGGAGAGACTGGATATTTTCATGACAAAGAACAGCTGCCAAAACTCATGATGTCCAAACCAACCCTACAAAGAGTACTGGCAGATATTTATTTATTTATTTATTTGTTTGTTTGTTTGTTTGTTTAGTTAGTTAGTACAAGGCATTGCTACATAATGGGTGGCCAGCTTTGTGTACCCAAGGTTCTGGGCCTGGCATGGCATTACGGTCAGAAAATATCCATAGGATAACTTTGATCCCTTTGTATTTACTTAAGTGTGTTCTCTGTGCTAGCCATGAACGTGTTGCTCCTGCGCAGGTAAGAACAATGTGTATTCTGATGCTGTTTGGTGGAATACTCTGTAACTGTCCACTAAGACCATTTTGTTAGAAATTTGGTTTGGTTCTATTATTTCTTTGCTCATTTTTGGAATGGTTGATCTATCTTTTTGTGTCAATGGGGTGTTAAAGTCCCCAAAGACAACTATTTTATTGCTCATAAGATTTTTCTTGTAAGTTGAAATTTATCTTTTATAGTTGGCACTCCTACACTGGTGCATATGTATTTATAATCGTTATCTCTTCCTCTTGCAGTTTTCCCCTGACAAGTACGTAGTGACCTCCTGTGTCTGTTTGCATCATATTTGGTTTGAAGTTGACAGAGCAATGAGAATAGCTACCTTTGCTTTTTCTCTGAGCTCTGCTCATGTGGATTATTGTTTTCCATGCTTTAATATTCAGTCCATTAATTTCTTCTTGAGTTAAATGTGTTTCTTATATGTAGCATATTGTTGTATTTTGTTTCTTTATCCACTATATCAGTCATCTTGTTTTCATTGGTGAACTGAAGTCATTTATGTTGGCAGTGATAACTGATATGTATTCGTTTATCTTTGTTATTTTTTCCTACTGCATGATCCCTGCTTTTCCCCTTTGCTTAATTGCTTGCTTTACTTGGTTGTTCTCTTCTGTTATTGTTACATTTGTGGTCATTGTTTTTTCTTTCTAAAATATTTGTCAGAGGCTGGGGAGATAGCTCAGAGGTCTAAGTACCTGTATGACAAGTGCAAGGTTCTGGGTACTTCAATCTCTGTTACCAAATGCCATAAATTTCCCTGTTAATGAAGTTTTCATTGAATCCTATAGGTTCTGACAAATTGCATCTGCATTTTCATTAGATTTTTAAATATTGTTCAATTTTCTATAACTTCATCCATGACCCACTGATTGTTCAAGAATGTATTATTTACTTTCTTTGTGTTTATAGATTTGGCTGTTTTTTTTTTTTTTGTCAATAATCTCCAGTTCAAAAGAGCCAGAAGATGGCTCAGTAGAATAAGCACTTTCCTGGCAAACTCAAGGGCCTGAGTTCAAGCCCCAGTTCTGCCAAAAAAGAAAAAATTTCCAATTCCATTGGTTACATTAGAACAGATCATGTAAGTAAGGGGATAAATTTTGCTTGACATAATTAACTTAAAAATAAAATTTCTTCCCACGGTTTTGTGCTGGCCCTGCACCCAGGACATGCTGAGATGGCAACTGAGATTGGACGTGGTGGCACAATCCTATAATCCCAGCTCTTGGGAGGCTGAACACAGGTGGAACACTACAAGCCTGGTCTTTGTAGAGAGACCCTGTAAACCCTATATTAGAAAAGCAAAAAAAGAAAGAAAAGAAAAGGTTTTACATACAGAGAGTGGTGGCATACACCTGGCATCCCAGTTCTGGGGAGGCTGAAAAATAGGAGGAGCACTATGAGTCCGAGTTGCATAGTGAGACCTTGTACCAACCCATCAAAAAAAAAAAAAAAAAAAAAAAGGTTTTACTTTATGAAGTACTTAAAATTATACGAATAAACTGCAGTTTAAAATAATTTCATACTCTGACCTCTTTATTCTTATAATATAGTGTGAAACTATTAAAATTTCTCAGGAGGCCTGAATGCTCATATTACAGTACTATATAATACTACCATTCTGCCTTTTACTGTCAGAAAAATCATCATAAATTGAAAAAGTGGTGATAAAACTTCATGATTTGATAGGAAAAATGAAGTAAGTGCTTTGCTGTAAGTGTCTGTCTTGGAAAATGGCTACAAAAGTTTTAAACCAGTAATTTTAGTCAATTATTATACACTTTAGTAACTACATTAAATTTTGCTTTTTAAGATGACATTTTTGAGGGTGGGTTTAAATTCTAAATGTACAAAAATTCAGGAAGAATGATTCATCTATCAATACACTGAGATACATTAATCCTATACTGACTATATATATTTATAATAAACATATTAATTAAAATGATATAATTTTAAAGTAGAACATATTCAAAGCATTGAGAGAACTTGGGAAATCAGAATATTTCTTATCATATGCTCTCAAAACAGTTTTAACACATTGATTGACATTAGATTAACAAATATAGATATATTTTTTGTATTTAGGGAGGGTCAAGAGGGCGTTCAGAGTCTCATTACTAGATCAGATCCATAGTGATCTGCCTGTTTACAGCCTCTCAAGAGCTGAGATTACAGGTGCACGCCACCAGGCCCAGTCTCAACTGCTATCTCAGTGGTCCAGGGATGGGGTAGCACAGCAGGCCCAGGCATCAAGCCCCTAGCCCCTGAACCTGCTTGCAAAAATTCATTTTTTGATACTCATACTCTTTTTTCAAGTTGAGACCAGCCTTGGGAACAGTATCATTACCTTTTCCAGAAGTGGCTTAAATAAATTTCATATCTGAAAATAGGCCATTCTCATTGTTTGTGTGTTAGCCATTTTTCTAAATCCTGAAATATTTAGCCACTTAGGGTTCCACAAAGGGGCCAAAAGACAAGTGCTGTAGGAGGCCTTTATCAAGTGGTTCTGGGAAAACTGGGATCACATGCAGAGTATTTCAGATAGACTCATATTTCTCACTATGTACTAAGATAAAAACCAAAATGAATCAAAGGTATAAATACTAAACAGACAGTGTGCACAGATGTGAATCTTTGCTAACACCATTTAAGAATTTTGGCAGACTCTGGGCAGCCTGCAGGACTCTGGTAAACTGTGATCTTCCTTATTCCCCAGCACACAAGGGTGGAGCTTCTGTGCTGGTGCCAATCCAACTGTGAGGAACTTAGGATGCTCTGAGTGGCCTGCAGGATGCAGGAGAGCTGTGATCTGTTGACCCAGTGTGTGCAGGCGGGGAGCTTGCTTGGAGCCATCTAAAAACTTTGGCAGAGTGTGGCCATGCTTCAGGACTGTATCTGGGTGATTACTGGGACCTTGAAAAATGCCAAAGTGCAGGAAGAAAAGGTGATCTCAACCGTCTAGCCCACCCAGAATAAGTACAGGAGACAAACACATTCAAGAATTTGGAAATCACACACCTGAAATCTCTGAAATGACAGCTACTGAAGTAAAGAACCAAGTCCATCAGGCTGTAGAAGGAACATGATCAGACATAAATTCTTAGGTCCAAAAACAAAGGACAACAATCATGAAAAAATTTCTTGGCCCAGCTAAAGAAGATATAGAAAAAAAAATAGAGGAGAACAGGAAAATGATGGAAAAATGAGTGAGCTATACAGGAAAGAATTAGAATGCATAAAACAGACTCAAACAGATATACAGGAAATTAAAAATGTGATTAAAAGATGGAAAAACTGCTTGAAGGAAACTGAAGACATACTTTCAGACCTTGAAGACAGTGTTGCAGCTAATAAATGTGAAATAAATGATCTTTTAAAACTAAGAGGGAACCAGGAAATAACAATTCAGTAGCTACAAGTTGATGCAAAGATAAATAATACCGGAAAAATAGATATCAATGCAGCTGCAGGAGACAGCGCAAATGACATAAAAAGATTATTTGCATAAGAACTAGCAGAAAATTTTCCAAACATGAACAAACAACCTGACATACAGATAGGAAAGCCATAGAGAAATTCACATAGCCATAATCACAACAAATCTATACCTAGACATGTAATAATCAAGATCTCAGAAATTCAGGAAAAGAACAGAGTATTAAAAGCTAATAGAGAGAACAAACAAATCACCTACAATGAAAAGTACATCAAAATCACAGCAGATTTCTCAACGCAAACCATCAAATCAAGAAGAGCTTGCAGTGAAGTATTTAAGGTCCTGAAAGAGAATAACTTACAACCTAGATTGATGTACCCTGCAAAGCTATCTATCAAATTCAATGGCAAAATAAGATCTTTCCATGACAAAGAACAATGGAAGAAATGAATGGCTGCTAAACTAAACCTACAAAGAGTACTGACAGATATTCTAGAAAGAGACAGAAGTGATCACATCGTTAAGAACAGTAGAAAGGAACAACCTAAACAGCAAGTAATTAAAGACAGGGAAAATGTAAAGGACCTATAACAGGAAAACAACATGACAAAGATAAGCGAATGCATATCAGTTACAACCATCAATGTAAACACTTCAATTCAAAAATTAAAAGAAATGCACTAGCAGAGTAGATCAAGAGACAAAATCCAGGGCCAGCCAAATAGCTCAGTGGATTAAAGTGCCTGGAAGCAGGCACAGGGGCCAGGAGTTTGATCCCTGGGCCTGCTGTGCCAATGCTGCGCCTGTGGTGTGCTGAGAGGGCAACTGAGACTTGGCATGGTGGCACAAGCGTATGATCCCAGCTCAGGGGAGGTTGTAAATCTAGTAGTGAGAGTCCAATCTAATAGTGAGATCCTGAACACCCTGTAGACCTTTCCCTAAAAACACAGAAAAAAAGAAACAAAATCCAACAATATGTTACACACAAAAAATATATTTAACTCAAAAGAAAATTCATACACTGAAAGTCAAATGCTGGAACACAAATCTCCATGCTGTAGGAAATCATAAAAATTCAGGGGTAGCTACTCTATAGCTCAAAATATCAACTTCAAACCAAAAGTCAACCAAAGAGATAAAGAAGGTCACTACATATTTGTTAAGGAAAAACTGCAAGACGAACAGATAACAATAATAAATATATATGCACCCAATGTAGGAGCACTTACCAACACAAGACAAAGTATAGTAGAAATCAAATGAGCAATGTTACAATAATAACAGGAGACTTTAACATGCTGCTGTCAAAAAGAGATAGATCAACTAGGAAAAACCCAGAAAATAAATAACAGGACTAAACCAAACTTGTGAAGAAATTGACTTGGCAGACCTTTAAAGAATGTTTCACCCAGCCAAAACAGAATACATATTGTTCTCAGCTGCACATGGGATATTCTCCAAAATAAACCATATGCTAGCACATAGAGCACTCTTACATAAATGCAAAAGAATTGAAATTATCTCATGCATGCTACATGATCACAGTGCCATAAAACTTGAAATGATTGGCAAAAGAAACTACAAAAACTCTATAAACATAGAAATTAAATAACAATGCCCCAACAACCAGTGAGTCACAGATGAAATTGAAAAAAATTTTCCACAGTTTATGGAAACCTGTGGAATGCAATGAAGCTGTTTTAAGAAGAAAATGTATAGTAGTAAATTTCCACATTAAGAAAGCAGAACAAGCCCAAATAAACAATCTTGTCTTACGCCTCAAACTCCTAGAAAAAGAAGAGCAAATAAAGTCCAAAACCCAAAGAAGGCAGGAAATTACAAAGATTAAATCTAAAATTAATGTAATTAGAGACAAAGAAAACCATACAAAGAATTGGTTCTTTCAAAGTATAAATAAAATTGATAACCCCTAGCTAACTAATCAAAAAAAGGAAAATAAAAACCCAGATTCATACAATAAAACATAAAAAGGGTAAAATAACTATAGACCTTAGAGAAATTAAGAAGATCATCAATACCTACTTCCAAAATTTTTACTCTCACAGGATGGAAAACACAGAGGAAATGGACAGTTTTTTATAAGCATATGAAATGCCAAAGCAAAGACAAGAAGATATACATACTCTGCATAACCAAATAACAAGAAAAAAAATTGAAAATGTAATAGAAAGACTACCAACAAAGAAAAGCCCAGGCCCCAGTGGATTCACAGAAGAATTCTACAAGGAATTTAGAGAAGATTTAATACTAATTCTTCTCAAACTCTTCAGTGAAATTGCATGGAAAGCAATTGTCCAAAATCATTCCTTGAGGCAAGTATTATGCTGATTCCAAAACCAGAGAAAGATCCAACTAAAAAATCAAGTTACAAGCCAATTTTTCTAATGAATATAGATGCATAACTCCTCAATAAAATATTAGCAGATAAGTCAGCAAATCCTCAATAAGATTATACATTATGACCAAGTGAGACATTATTCCAGGAATGCAGGGATGATTCAAATTACACAAATCCATAAATAAATATACCAAATCAATAGAGCCAAAAACAAAAACTGCATGATCATCTCAATAGATGCATAAAAAGCTTTTAACAAAGCCCATCACTCATTCATGATAAAACCCCTACAAGGAATTGGATTATGTGGTCTATATCTCAACCTGATAGAAGCCATCTAGGAGAAACCACCAGGCAACACCATACTAAATGGGCAAAAACTGAAGGCCTTCACTTTAAAATCAGGGATATTCACTGTCTCTACTTCTCTTCAATATAGTTCTGGAAACATTAGCCTGGGCAAGTAGACAACAGAGAGAAATAAGGATTTGAAAAGAAGTGAAATTATTATTTGCAGAAGACATGATACTCTACGTAGAGTACATACAAAAAAAAATTAATCATCAAATTCAGCAATGTAGCAAAATACAAAGTCAACACCCAAAAATAGGTAGCATTTTGTATAGAAATAATGAACACACTGAGAGAAAAATTAAGGAAACCACATCTTTCACAATAATACCCCCAAAAAGAAATACTTAAGAACCAATCCCACAAAAGATGTAAAAGATTTATACAGTGAAAATTATGTTACTTTGAGAAAAAAGATTGAAGAAGATTGCAGAAAATGGAAAGATATTCCATGCTCCTGGATATAAGAACCAACAATGTGAAAATGGCCATACTCCCAAAACTATTATACAGATTCAATGCAATTCTGATTAAAATACATTTGTATACCTCAAATAGCTAGAGAAAGCACTCCTCAAATTGATTTGGATCCAGAAGAGACCCAGAATATCAAAAGCAATCATGGGAAACAAAGGAAAGGAAGGAGATATCAAAATACCTGGCTATAAATGATACTATAAAGCTACTATGATAAAATCAGCATGGTACTGGCCTAGAAATGGACCTGAGGATCAATGGAACAGATTAGAGGATTGTACACCCAGCTGAAAACTCACTCAACCACATGATCTTTGATAAGGGACCAAAAAATCTCACTGAAAAAAAAGATAGTCTCATCCCACCTATACACATTTGATCAATTTCCTAGTTTCTGCAGCTCCCAGTTTATCCCTCCTTTTTGTTTTGTTTTGTCAGAGATGGATGTTCAATTGCAGTTAGAGATGCTTTATTAGGGATGACTTTAAGACTTTTTCATACTTGATGCCAGTTCAAAGATTGTAGATACTTGAATTCAGCAAAATACCTCAGTCCTGAGATAAACATCCTGTCCAGTTAAGGTCAGCTATTAGTCACTATGCAATCTAGTGTCACATGTTACTAACTTTGCAAAAGTATAAATAAAGGACTGTGTTGTTGTGAAAAAAAAGAAAGAATAATATATATGTATATGCAAGACAGGATAGATATACAGCTACTTTCTCTTAGTTCATTAAAAAAACGGTTTGTACTAATATTCTTTAGACAAGATATGTCTGCATCTTGTCCTCTGAATAGCTGCTACAAAGACAACAATATGCAATGTATTAATTATTGTAACTGTCCTACTAACCTGTTTTGAAACTGTTTCATTGCTATTTTACTTTTTTCTTCATTAAAATGATTTTAAAAAGATAGCCTCTTTAATAAGTGGCATTGGAAAAACTGATGTTCCACATGTCAAATAATAAAACTAGACCCATGCTTATCACCATGCACAAAGCTACAGTCAAAATGCATCAAAGATTTAACTATTAAAAAAGAAACACTAAGTCATTTGGAGAAAAATGTAGGTAGAAATCTTATAGATACAAAGGTACATAGATAATGAACAAAATCAAAACTGTATAAGAAATGCCTCAGAGAGTCAACAACTGGGACCTCATCTTTTTGAAAATTTCTTCACTTCGAAGCAAATCACCACCAGAGTGAAAAGAACAACACAGTAGGAAAAATTTATAGCTGACTCTCTTTCAGACAGAGGCCTTCTACCTAGAACATTCAAAGAATTAAAAATATCAAACACCCAGATTAAAAAAAAAACAATCTAAAAATGGGTATCTGAGGTGAACATACACTTCCAAGAGGAAAGAACATACAAATGCCAAGTAAATATATTAAAAATGTTCAATGTCATCAATCATTTAAGAGATGAAAATGAAAACAATACTGAGATTCCATCTCACCATAGAAATAATGAGTGACACCGAGAAGTCAGCCAATAACAAATGCTGGAGAGAAAAAGAATACTTCTGCACTGTTGTTGGGCATGCAGACTGGTATAACCACTATGGAAATCAGTGCGGGTTTTTCTGAAAAAGCTGGGATAACGGATCCCATTCAAGCCAACTATTCCCTTTCGTGGTATTTTTCCAGAAGTGAAAATCTCATACCACAGCAATATGTGTGCATCTATTTATTATATAAGAACAATTTGTCATAGCTAAATCCTCAAAACAAGCCAGATGCCCATCAACTGAAGAATGGATATTCTGGTATTTTTACATTGTGGTATTTTTACACAATGGAGTATTATCCAGCTATAAAACAGGATAAATTTGAGTCTTTTGTAGGTAAATGCATGCACCTAGAGAACATACTCTTAAGTGAAATAAATCAGACACACATGTACAAACATATTATCTCCTTAGTATGAGAACCTGAAGGAGGAAAATGGAATCTGAAGAGTACAACTTATTCAGGGCATGAACTTATTCAAAAGGAAAGAGTTACTGACTTGAGGAGAAAGACAGGAGAGGGAGTAGGTGAAAGATTTATCTATGTATGTAATCAGGTTTATTTGGACAACTGTACTGTGCATTTCTTCTGGTCTATGGAAAGAAGCAGTTAATGCTTTAATTCATTCGTCTCCTTTTTACAATTGTTTGTGCTTTTTCTCTTTTTAATTTCTTATGCATTGCTTCATTTTTTTCTTCTTCCAATTTTTCATGCATATATCTGATTATATGAATAACTGATTGGAAAACAACCTTATGTATTACAACAAATAATGTGAAATTGATATTACTTTATTAAGTGAAATTTTGTTTCACATGTAATTTTTTCTCTTTTAATTCTAATTTTCACTCTCTTTAAAAAATAAAAAAAATTAATAATTTATCAGAAACACTTACTATGCTAGAGTTAAGGTAGGTAAAATGCATGAAGTCGTGGATATTGGTGAAGACTTTCTTAACTTTCTCAATAGAATTCTAATTGCAGAAGAAATATTATCAAGAATCAGCAAGTGGGCTTGTATCAAATTCAAAATCCTTATTGGGGCAAAAGCCACAAATAATATAGGGAAGAAATACTAAATAGGTTGGGAAATAATTCTTCTGCTACCCCTCAATCAACAAACTAATACATAGAATATATAAAGAATTCAAAAATACTATGCCCGCAAAAGTAAAAGATTCATTGAAAGAATTTAAATGAATAGACACTAAAGAGAAGAAATATAAATAGTCCATAAATACATGAAATTATATCACTGGATGCTAGAAAAATGAAAGTGAAATGCACTCTGAGATTTATCTTGCTCCATGAAAATGGCATACATAAAGAAGTGAAATAATTACAACTGGTAATGAGGCAAGTGAAAGAGAACACTCCTATACTGTTGATGACAATAAGAAAGAATATAATCATTATGGATATAGGGTGGAGGTTCCTCAAAAGCTTACTATAGAATTTGTACTTCACCCAGCTATTCTTCTAGCTATCCTGAAGAAGTTAAAGACTTTGTGTTGCAGTGACACATGCATATCACTGTTTATAGCAGCATAGTTCTAATAGCCAGATTTTGGAAGCATTATCATACTATCAGCAGACAATCAGCTGTAAAAACTGTGGTCTTTATTTATACACAGTGGAATACTCTTTTGAAACAAAGAAGGATGAATTTGAATTGTCTTTAAGACCATGGGTAAGCTTTTGAAACATAAGCTGTGTGAAATAAATCAGACATAAACAGCATAAATACTATAGGGTTTTCTCAAAAAAGAAAATAAAAATATAAATAAGGAACAAAATGTGGAAAATGAAGTGTGATATTTCTATACAATGGAGTACTGTTCTATATGAAAAGATAAATTTGATTCATTTGTAGGAAAATGTATACACTTTGTTACTACTTGTTCAAGTAAAATAAACCAGACATGTGAACTTAAATATCGCGTGTTTTTTCTTATATAAGAAGTCAAGAAAAAGACAGACAATAAGAAATAGGGAAATGAAAGAATTTTTGCAAAAAGGCAAATGAGCAATAGATGGAGGGAAGTAGGCTAGGGGCAGGAAAATGGATTTTAAAAAGTATTAAGGGCAGAGGAGAAACTTCAGCAGATTAAGGGCCTGTCTAGCAAGTGCAAGGATCCTGGTTCAATCCCCAGTATACATGTCATGTTGGCTCTATGCTGTGCTGGCCACTGGAACCAGGCATGATGGCACATACCTGTAATCCCAGCACTGGGGAGGCTGAGAAAGGAAGGTCACTATGAGTCTGAGCTGCATCTCAAGATCCTATAGAAAATAAATCTTTTTAAAAAATTAATATGCATGTTATGGGTGTACCAACTGGTCCCAATGGATGTAATCATTATGTAGTGCAAAATATGTACTAAAGAAACATAAAACATTGTCACATAGTTAATATGATAAATAAATCAACATGACGTGGCAATGTTTGAAATAGAGCTTCCTTGCCATCCTACTTTTGTTGCTTCTTGTTTTCTTGTAACTTTGTTGGATGTCTGTTATGCATGACCACTGAAATAACTGCTTGTCTGGCTCAGTAGACAGACGGGAAGCAGGTAGAACTGCCTGCTTCTGCATGCATGCCTTTGCTGTGTTTATCACTCAGGGAAGAGTTCCCAGCACCGTTTTACCTGCCACTTCCTTCTTGATGAGACTTCAGTGTGAGATTTCAGAGTTCTCGCAGGCTCTGCTGATTGTACTCAGCTGCGCCACAGCCTCAGCCCCAAGCAGCACTGTAGACCTCCACGGATGCGAGGACATTTTTGAGTTTTCTGTAGACATCACATCCACCAGCTTTTAATTTCAAGCCTTTCCTTTAGCCTTCTTTTGTCTCCAACCATTATTCACCTCCTAGGGTAGTCACAATTTAAACTTTTGCCTCTGATAGGTCTTGAAAAATCACTACTGGAAAAATCAACCTAGCGAAGCAAGGCTCAATTTATACATATTAAAACTATTGTGTAAGCAGGCTCTGCAGAGCCACCAGTCGGATCAAACAATGAGAGTTTTCTAGAAACTGGGGCTTGCGCAAGCTACAATCCTATTTTACCTCTCCAGTGACTGCTAGGCTATTGTTTGGCAGTGACTGGATTGCAGGTAAGAGAAAGAGAAATGGAAATAAGCCTCCTTGAAATACCACAAAGCTTGTTATCACCACTGCAGTTACTCACTTATCCTTCGATACAGGCTCACATTGCAAGAATTTTGATAGCATATGAAGTTTTAAACATTTCTATGTTATTCTTTTTGTGTGTGTTTTCGTCACTTTTGTGAAGGAGACGTCTACAGATTCCCTCTATTGCATTTTTGCTTATATCTGTAATGGATTCCTTTTAAAGGCAAATGAACCTGGCAGTGGTGAAGCCTGTTAACAGTGATAAATTTGAAGCCAACACAGTTGCAGCTGGTTAAGAACTTGGTACTGGAGTCACAGCCTCTGTAAAACTGCCTCTTCTCTCTGCAGTAAAGGGCATTTTTTTTTTTTTTTTCCATTACTTACTCCTTTTTCTCTTCAACTCCCACAAGGGAATTTTTTTCTTTTGCTTGGAATCTAAGAAAAAAATGATTCCTCCTTTTATCATTTAATTGGTATAGTTTTATGCAGGCCTGCATTATTGGGAAAGATAAAGTTACTTCATTCCATGTTCTGGTTTTCAGAAATAGCCTGTCTTGTCCCAGTTCTGTGATCACAACTTAAATTTTTCCAAAGAACTCATCATCAGTTATCCTTGTTGCAGAAATACTTGCAAGTATTGTAAAATTTTCTACATATGACTAACTGTCCCATATAACAAAATTTAATAATTTAATCTTTATACTTTCATATCTTAAGCAACCTGTTAATGTTGAGTTTTAATAAGGTTGCAATAACCCTTCATATCATGCTCTGGACTTGATTAAATGTTTTAAAAAGAAACACAAATTAACCTAATGAAATTTTAAAGGCTCAGAAAAATGGCACTAATCTCTGAGCTCATTTTACGGATCATAGGAAAAATCTTTTTTTCTACTACACCAATAGTTTGTAGCTGTAATGGTACTGTCCGAAAGGTATAAAGCAAACTTAACGTCTAATCAATATTTCTTATAGATGAGTCAGGGGATGAAAACTTCTTTTGAAAAGCATTACATTTTAAAATTTATTTATTTACTTATTGACTTTTTTTTTCTGTACTTTTGGGAAGGGTCTACAGGGTGTTCATGGTCTCACTACTAGATCGGATTCCTAGTGATCTGCCTGTTTACAGTTTCCTAAGAGCTGAGGTTACAGGTGGGTGCAACCACACCCAGTCTTAGTTACCATTTCAGCGAGGTCCAGAGGTGGGGCCAGAATAGCAGGCCCAGAGATCTAATCCCCTGCCTCTGCGCCTGTTTGCAGGCAATTTAATCTGCTGAGCTATTTGGCTGGCCCTTACATTTTAAACTTTAAAAGCAATGCATGATATAGATTTCCAATTTTTGCTTGCTTCTTGATTATATTTTTAAATTACAACGTACTTTATCTGGAACTTAGCTCATCTTATGGTGAGGTTTTTCAATGTATGGACTGAACTATTGCCACTTTATGTGCTTTTCTACTCTGATAAAAGCCACGGAGGGGTCCTCCAGGCTCTGATAAAAAGAGGCAGTGCCACACATCCCTTTGTATGTCATGCACTGCTATACATTGTATTGGTTCTATTCTAGTGCAAGCAGATGTACACATCAATAGTGGACCTGAATTTCAGAAAATAAAATTTAAATTAATATAGTTCTTTTAATACCATCATTTCTAAGTTCAAATCTCTAAGAATATTCTTATTTTCATCTTGTGCTTGAGGCTTACTCAAGCCTCAAGGCAAGAACAGGGCAAGAAAGATACATACAAAAATTGTAAGAAGAAACACAGAGGGTAGTGTCCAGTTCTTACCAAGTTATGGAATTTCCACTGTAAAGCACCACTGGAGTGCTGTGTGGCTACCTGTTTTCTCAGCAACAGCAGATGGAATGAGTATCGGGGCACACAAACCCAGAAGCTCATCATGGGCTCAGTATTCAGCTTTATCTGGCATGGTCACATACGCGTGTTTTCCTTACAAATACTGCTTAGTGAAGCCTCCAACTTCATCAGATTTCAGGCTAAAAGAAAATCGCTCAACCTTTTGCACCATCAGTCCCAGTGTTTGACCTGTCTATTTGGTATGTTCGTGTGCCCAAGGCCTAAACCTTGGAACCCATATCAGGCAGGAGTCGCTGGGGCTCATAGGATAAACCCCAGAAGCAGAGAGCCAAGGCCAAGCTTTCTACAGCAAATGATAGCCCTTTTTGGGATAAACTTTCATTAGAATTGTTTGGTCTTTAGATTCATTTTGGAAATATTGCTCTCTAAGTGGTCTAGCACCTTTGATTAGTGATATCACATTGTACCCTGAAATCTACCAAGACGGTAGTTTGGTAAGCACTATCAGTATGAAAAGTGAAGATAATAAAAGAAAGAAAATGATAAATATGGAAGTTGAAACTACTTCACTGAATGTACTGCGGTGGCATTTCATGGTACATGTACATATCGAAGCATCATATAATATACCTCTGAAATTGTGAAATATATTTTCAGG
>PVKA01042719.1:0-17232 GCA_004027165.1 Ctenomys sociabilis | reverse complement strand
TGCCTCAACTTGCCTAAGCAGGCACTTTAGACTGCTGAGTTATCTCACCAGCCCAACATCCTCCACTCTTATGTGATTATTTATATATTTCATACTTTTATGTACTGAGCATAACTAACTCACCAGGTACATATTCTCCAATATTGATGGGAAAGTGCAACATTCCAGGAGGACAGTTTGGAGATATGCATCAACCCCCTACATGGAGAGCTTGTCAGTGCTGTGGCGATGTAAGTTCTTTGTTTATTATCCACTAAGCCGATTACCTAATACAGATTTAATTTGACCTTAAAATCTGCCAAGCAACAGAAGGCTGTCCCTGAAGCCTGCTGCATCTGGAGGGAGCAGGGACAATTTCCTCAGGGAATATACTTGAAATATTACTCTTACACTAAGCAGGCTCCATTGTGTTATTGAAAGTATTTTTGCTTATTTGTCCTTTCCTGGTTATTCAGATTGCTTGCTCATACATCCAACAAAAAGCAGCTCCTTGGCCTTTTGTTTGTTTTTTTTTACTTTCAGAGATATCACATCTGAAACTTACTTCAAAAATAATATAGAAAGTGGAAGAGCAGATGGTGACAGAGTGGAAACATGACTGGCCATGAGTTAACAACTGCTAAAGCTGGATAACAGAGCTGACCGTGCTTGTAACAGTAGCAACCTTCACTGTCCACAGGCAGGCAGGTCCTTAGCTAGACCTTCAGAATGGACCTGCAGAGTTTTCAGGAGACTATCAAAAGGTTCTCCAAGAGTTGCACAAATTTATATTCCCATCTGTGTATGCATTGCACCAGCCTTGAGATTTAGCATTTTTATTGATACTATTTGTAAATAATAACCTATCTAGGGGCCAGGGAGATGGCTCAGTGTAATAAGTGCTTCCCTGGCAAGCACAAGGGCCTGAGTTCAATACCCAGCTCCACCAAAAAACAAAACAAAAAAAACCTATCTCCTTATTTTCCTCTGCAGTATCTGATTCCTGGGGTATACTCGATCAGTTCATGAGATTCACTCACACACAAAGCACAAATTCAAAGATAATATTAAGGAATTTGAGGTGTCCATCACACAGCGACCAGGGCTAAGCTGGGGGCTCGGGAGTGCGCAGCCCTCTGTGGCTGTGTCTGCCTGCCTGGAGGTTGTCAGCCCTCTGTACTTAAGTGTCCCTCCTCTCCCGGCTGTGTCATCCTAGTCTTCACCAGCACAACCATCACAAGTGAATGCTATCAAGTTAAGGAAGGAAATTTTACTCAGTACCTTGCACTTGCTGGGCAGACACTTATGCCACTGAGCGTATCTCCTGGGCCTATTGTTGTTTTGAGACAGGATATCTCTATATAGTCCAAGCTGGCCTGGAGCACACAACAGCCTTCCTGCCTCAGTTGCCTGAGTGCTGGGATCACAGGTGTTCACCACCATGCCCAGCTGGCAGGTATATTTAACAGTCCACATAGCATACGCAGTACGTATTGAGCACTTGCTATGGGCCGGCACTCTCCCAAGTACAGCATCAAGACAACAGAATGAGAAAAATTCCTGTGCTCAGGCAGCTTACAGTCTGGTGCAGGAGACAGGTTACTAATCAGATACATTTTAGAACAGACATGCGAGCTGAACATGGTGATGCACCCCTGTAATTTCAGCACTCAGGCTGAGGCTGGAAGACTTCAAGTTCAAGCCAGGCCTGGGCAACTAAGTGACATAAGGAAAACTTATGTCAAAGTAAAACTGAAAAAGCCTTGGGGATGTATCTTGGTGTGAGGCCCTGTATTCATTTCCCAAATGCCACTCCCCTCCAAAAAGCCCCATTAAAAACAGACTCTTAAAAAAACATATCAGTCTCTGATGATTTAATTTAGAATTTTTCAGTGTGACAATGGCACAAAAGAGATGCATGTCCTATAGAAACCTGATGTGAATGTTATTTTCCCAGACTAGCAATACGCAGGGCAATCCTTTCTCATTGTTTTGGATTCGGCAACAACACACAGCTTCCAGTCAGCCTCACTCTAACAGATGGAAAGGACTAAAGCTCTACCATGTCAGGGTGGCGCTGAGCTAGGATGTTCCCAAGCTTAGGGAAATTCAGTGCTTTCAATTTACAACACATTCAGGAAGATATAATTCCATTGTAAGTGAAAGTACATCTATATTTATAAAATGCTAAGTGGTAAGAGGTGCTAACAAAATTTCTTTTAAGTGGGGAAGGGGGAATAAAAAGGATTAGTGGGCCAGAGTCTGCGCTGCCATTCCAGCTCTTGGGGACTTAATGTAGCCAAGACAGTTCCAAGACTTCCCAAGGAGGCCGAACCAGGCTGCACAGCCAAGCAGAGTGGGTCCAGAGCAGCCCCCAAGCCCTGGCACTCTACTAATCGCCATTTCCAGCCTCTGGCCACCACAGGAGAGCCTTGCCCGCCATGCAGGGGGACTTCCAGACATGTGACAGCTGGACGTTGCGATATCTGCGTCTCCCTGACCCCTTTCCCCTTCAGGATGGCATTTCCCTTGCTGAGCCCGGGCCTGGCTCTGTCGAGCCCTGAAATAGCAAGTTACCACCTTGATGCCTAGTTCCCCACCTTCTCAGGGAGGTGCCATTCGCTCGGAGCAGCCATGAGGACACGGGTGCACGTGGGGGTGATGATTTGATTCCCGCGAGTAGGCACAGAGACAGCGGTCAGGGCCAGGGACCTGAGATACTGCTGCTGCTGCGCCCAGTGGATGCCTGCTCATCACCTAAGGGGCTGAAGACTTCCCAGATACCATCTTCCCCAGCAAGAGGTCTGAGGAAAGCCCCGAACCCCAGAGCCAAGAGGGTAGTCACCTCTGCTCGTTGTCGTTTCCACCTCGCAAAGGAGGAGCTGCCTTCGCTATGTACCGCCCAGCCTGGGGCGCCAGCCTGCATCATGCCACCTCGGGCCTCTCGGTCTCTGCCAACAGTGCCGGGTCTGAACATCCTCCTCAACTTGGGGAAGGTCTCCGCTTCATGCAGATGGCGTTGGGTGAAACGCTCCATTTTGGTGTGTTGGGCAACAGTTTCCTCGCCAAAGGAATCAGGTTTGGGCCCCTTCAAGGCGAAGTGATCAGCGCAGTGAACTGAAGACCCTTTTGGACACTTCTGTGATGTGGGAGATGACCACTTAAGCCACTTCATAGATAGAAGAGAGACAGGGAACTGTCAACTATGCCCACTTCCCCAGGGAGCAGAATTTGATCGCTATTCAGTGTCAAGGATAGATATTATTATAGGAGAGCTGCAAGAAGATTCATGCACAACCAAGAGCTGCTTGTGTTCTAGATTTACTAGAACCAGAGACTGTTCTGAGAAGTTTGTGGACATTCCGGTGAGTCTGTGTGTCACCAAGCAGGGCACCTAGCTAGCAGAGCAGCACCCACAGAAGGTGAGCGACTGCCCTGCCTGCCCAGCCTGGCCTGCGTGGGGAGTGATCTGGGCCCCAAACTTCTAGTAGAAATCTACCTGAGGAGGGGGAGGGTTGTCCTGTTGAAGGAAATGTCTTCCAATCTTTCAAAAGCTGCTGAAGTGTACCCCAGCCTCCCTACCCAACTCCCCTTCTTGAGAGGAAAAGAGAAGAGGAAAAAAAAGTATTGGTGGATTGATGTTATTGGTGAGTTAAATCTTTAAATATTTGAAGGGAAATGCTACACACCTGTAATCCTACCACTCTGGGAGGCTGAGTCAGGAAGATTACAAGTTCAAGTCCAGCCTGGGCAACTTAGTAAGATCCTGACTCAAATTTAAAAAATGACTGGGGTTGTAGCTCAGTGTCAAACTCAAAAACTATACCATAAAACAAAATATTAGGCCCGCGATATAGCCCAGTGATACAGCACCCACCCGATAAGCACAAGGTCGTGACATCAGTACCAAAACAGAAACCCAGATAACATATTGTACCACAAAAGAAAAATCCCATAGCTGTGGAAATATAGTTTAATTATTTACTAGATGAGGACTGACATTAAACAGAGTCTAAGCACCAACCAATCTTACCTTTTATGATAAATTATTGCATTCCAAAGATGCTACAGGATAACTATTGATTTATGGATTTAAACTTTCCTCCTATAACTTTTGGAAGTTATTTATTGATAATTCTGTTATTTCACTGTAATGTTTCTGTATCACTTTTGGCAGCCACCTTTGCTGAATTTCACCAAAATACTGGGTAAGCATAGTTCTTTTCGTGACTGTAGCAAAGAACAGGAAGTCTGATGTTCTTAAAATACTTTGTCTCAGCACTGGGGAGATAGCTCAGTGGCACAGAGCCCACCTGGCAAGCACAAGGTCCTGAGTTTGATTCCCGGTACAAAAAAATAAATAAATAAAAAATAAAATACTTTAAAATACTTAGTCTTTCAGTTGACCAGCCTTTCTTTAGGTGCAGGGTTTCAAAAATGACAGAAGTGGGCCAGGGAGATAGCTCAGTGGCATAGGTATCCGACTGGCATGTGCAAGGCCCTGAGTTCAATCACTGGTAGGGGACAGGGAGACAGAAGTTGTCCTCAAAGTAAAGTGCTGGGATTGTCTATTCCTCTGCACTTGCTTTGCTGTAGTTTGTGCTGCTGAAGGGCCTCCTGGCCTTCTGGCCCCATCCTACTCTGTGTTCCTTGGGGACAACTGACCTGCTAGGTCTTCACTGGCAGCTCATGAGCAGTCTAGTGTGGCCGGTGGGATCGTAGCAGACGAGGGGCAGGAGGAGTCGGGATGTCTACTTTGGTTCATTCCCCACTGGGCTTCTGGTTGGCAGTGACAGGCTTCTCTAGGAAGGACACTGCTCTTGCCAGGGGGCCTCCCCTCTAGCGACAGGGCTCTCTACAGGATTTGGTGATAGTTCCCTGCTAGTGCAAGTCTCGGCTGCTCCACTGTTGTGCTGGTTTTCTTCAGCTCAGCCTTCACATCTTCAACTACAGCTTCCTGTTGGAATATGCACTCTGCCTCCATCTGGGTCACTGATTGATATGAAAGTCTTGTAATGACTGGGGCTAAGAATGGGGAAGAATGCAATTCCTAATCTCTGGACTAAATGTCTAGGTAAGAAGGTTACCCTGTCTGATAAGATTATTGTGGATTAAATTTGTGTTGAAGTTGGACACTTACACTATTTCTAATTTTCCCCACCACTGGGATGATGTAAGACCTATAAATTGTGATCTACTTAATTCTTTTTGCATGAATTGCTTGTTGAAAAGTCAGTCTTAAAATTAAGGAAGGCATTGGTTGGGTATGGTGGTGCATTCCTATAATCCCAGCACTGGAGAAGCTGAGGCAAGAGAGTAACTGTGTGGTCAAGGTCACCCTGGACTACATAGAGACATCCTGTTACATTGATACTTACTTTTAAAATTTATTTATCCATACATATGTGTAGTACATAATGTTTTACATTCCTCGTGGGAAGTTGGCACCCGTTCCTCGACCCTATTCCTTTTCTTGGTACCTGTTTTCAGTGCATAATGTTCACAATTTTTGTGTACAGTTGGTACATGTGTATAACATATCCCAGTTCTTTTTTTGAATCATCCTTTGTCCTTCTTCTCTAACTCCCCTCCCTCCATTTTGTTTCCCCTTCCCCTTTAAGAATGCTCTGTCTTCCTATTTCCTGTTATCTGTCTTTTATTTTCCTCTTCATTTTTTTTTTTTTTTTGTCTTTTTTGAGACAGGGTCTCACTGTGCAGTTCAGGCTGGCCTTAAGCTCACTTTGTAGCTCAGGCTGGTCTCGAACTCACAACAATCCTCCTGCCTCAGCCTCCCTAGTGCTGGGATTACAGGCATGCGCCACCACGCCCAGCTTCCTCTTCATTTTTATTCTGGGCTGCTCATATAAGAGAAACAATGTGATATTTAAACTTGTGTGTCTGAGTTATTTCGCTTAACACTACGGTCTCAAGGTGCACCTGTTTTCCTACAAATGAGTCAAATTTATCTTTCTTTTGGGCAGAGTAGTACCCCAGCAATGAGATGACAGGCTTATGCCACCGTGCCAGGATGCTGCTCGCCAGCTCAGCCTGCCCGGGGGGCGGGGCTGGGGAGGCATGTGGTGCAGGGGGCGGAGCCCAGGTCCCTGCGCTTGCCTAAGCTTGCCTAACCAGGTGCTTTAGTCTGCTGATCTCTCTAGTCCTTTGATACTTACTTTTAACCTAAAGATATTTTATAAAAACATCTGCTGGTTAAGTGTTTTGGAGTTCCACATGGGCAGATTGAAATGCTTGGGGGGAGTATTGTGGGTGTTAGGATGCATAGCATTTATGCTTTAATTCCTAAAAGGCAAATGCTGCACCCTCCTGTCCCTTGGCTTTCCTTTTAATTATTTGCAAATTATTTACCTGAGAATACTGTTAGGAGCAAAATGAGATAATGAGCAGTAAAGTGGCTTGAAAATTTAAATATCCTAAAGGTAGAAATTATTATTCTTTTTTTTTTTTTTTTTTGCAGAACTGGGGGTTGAACTTAGACCCTTGCACTTGCCAGGGAAGCGCTTATTCCACAGAGCCATCTTCCTGACCCCAAAAATTGTTATTCTTACCAAAAAATACACAATCTAGTCTTAACTAGTGGTTTTAAATTGTTCTTAGGAAGTGGTGAGATAGCTCAGTGGAGTAAAGCGCCTGCTTAGGCAAGTGCAGGGACCATGGTTTGATCCTGGGCAACACATGCCCTCCAGCTCTGCCCACAGGGCAGGCTGACCCCTAGTGGAATACACCTGTAACCCCAGAGCTAGGAAGGCTGTAAACATGGAGGATCACTGATTCCAAGCTGCGTAAGGAGACTCTGTAACAACCAAATACTGTTCTCATTGCTGGGACAAATACCTGACACTCAAAATTAAGGAAGGAAAGGTTTATTTAGCACACAGTTACTGGAGGTTTCAGTCCACACTCCACTGTCTCCAAGGCAGAGTGCCACATGGCAGAGAGCAACCTTTTTTAGTGGCAGCAAAGTGCAGAGAGCAAAGGCAGTGGCAGCAGCTCAGGCAGCTAGCTCACCTCTCTCCCCTCCTTACGTCATAATGCAAATTATTTGCCTGAGGGCAGGTGTGGCATACACACCCAGAATAATCAATCAAAAACTTCAGAAGTTGCCCCATAACTGCATGAGGCTTTTGGGGGACACCTATACAGAAACTTAACAGGATCATTAATTCTTCTTATTTTATTTTATTTTTTGGTACCAAGGATCAAACTCAAGACATTGTGCTTGCCAGGCAGGTGCTTATATCACTGGGCTATATCCCTGGCCCCATGAATGCTTTTTGAGAATTGATGGAAAGTATAAAAGCTTTTTCTAGAAAAGTATACTCTTCCCAGAGGATTTTCATGTACAATTACAAGGCAGTTATGAATCTTCTGAAGCCTACTACATTCTGGGAAAATTGCAAAAAGATACTGTGTTTTCTTTTTAAAGATTTCTGATTTCTAGTTGCAGGGACTGGGTAGATAACTCAGTGGCAAGAGTAAGGTTCTGAGTTCTAACCCTGGTACTAGAAGAAAAAAAAAAAGATTCCTAGTTGCAATTTTTTTTTTTTGGTAGGGAAGGGTGTTCAGGGTATCACTACTAGATTGGACTCATAGTGATCCTCCTGTTTACAGCCTCCCAAGATGACAGGTGCGCACCACGATGCCCACTGTCAACCGCAGTCTCAGTGCACCCCAGGGATGGGGATAAAACCCACAACCCCTGTGCCTGCTTGCAGGCACTTTAATCCTCTGACATATTTGGCCAGCCTTTCAAGTTGCAAAATTTAATGTAAATATTAGCTATGACTTCCATCTGGATTCATTACAAGATTTGATATTTAAAGCTAGGAATGGTGGTACACACCTGTAATCTCAGGACATTGTGCTGAGGCAAAAGTATCAAACATTCAAACAGCCAAAATAATTTAGTGAATTAGTGATATCCTATCTCAAAAAACAAAAAACAAAAAACAAAAAAACAACAAAACTAAAGTAGGGCTGGGGACATAGCTTAATGTGAAGGTCCTGGGTTCAGTCTCCAATAACACCTTCATGCCACACACATACACACACTTGCACAAGATACACAAATTACAAACTGAAACAAAAAGATCAAGAAAAATATAAAAATCTTCTAAGTTCTTAACATTTAAATGCATTAGAGGGGCCAGGGAGATGGCTCAGTGGAATAAGCGACTCCTTGGCAAGTGCAAGGGCCTGAGTTCAATCCCTGGTTCCGGGAAAACAACAACAACAACAACAACAACAAAAAAAAAGTTAGATTACTGAACTAAGAAAAAAAATTAAAAATAGATTACTGAACTAAAATAGCAAGACTGAAAACATTTTGAACTATAAAATTGTAATTTATTCACTCAATAAATTAAAAAAAAATACCTGTATGCACCTAGTGCCATTGTAAATGCTTAAGGAACAATTATAATGAAACAAAGTATCAAAAACACAGGGAGGGTATTTTCTGTTTGTTGGCAATTGCAGTTATTAAAGGCCCAAACAATATATAAACATTAGCAGTCAATGAATTCATTAATTATATAATTCATCTTTACTTTTTATTGGAACTGAATAATTCTGTATTAGTCATAAAAACACACTTATAAGGGCTGGCCAAATAGCTCAGCAAATTAAAGCACCTGAAAGCAGGCTCAAGGGCTGCGAGTTCTATTCCAGGGCCTCCCATGCCAGCCAATCTGGGGGTGTGTTGAGAAGGCAATCGAAACTGGGCGTGGTGGTGTATGGCTGTGATCCCCCTTTTGCGAGGCTGTAAACAGGCAGATCACTATGAGTCCAATCTAGTAGTGAGACTCTGAATACCCCTGTAGACCCTTCCCTAAAATACAAATAAATAAATAAATAAATATAAATAAAAACACACTTTTGTCTGATCAGTCCCTTTGAAAACTTTTAGTTTTTGTTTTTGAGATAGGATCTCCCTATGTACTTCAGGCTGGCCTTGAACTCACAGTGATCTTCCTGCTTCAGCTTCCTGAATGCTGGGATTATAGGTATGTACCACCATGCCAGGCCCTTTTAAAAATTTGGATTGTGTATTAATATTTACACCATCCATTGACATCCATACTGAAGGTGACAAACCACTGATTTCCATGGTAATGTACTGGTCCTCAAGCTGCCTCATAGGTTATTCTCTTTCACCCACTAATTGAATCGTTCGTGAAGCAAGGGAATCACTTGCATGAATCATTTCAGTTAATTTAACAGAAACTTGAGTGCCATCATGAATACTATCAAATATTTTGAAAGATTTTTAGGCTCTGTTTTCTTTGAAATGCCTGGAAGGAAAGGCATGAAAATATCAAGGCATTCCTGAATACACTGCTTTGGAATGACTTAAAGTGTCACGTTGGTGTTTGGCTAAATGGCAGAATATTTAGTTCTACAAGTATTATATAATAAGGCACAGAATGAAGTATTGGATTCCATATCAGTATATTTTCTTATGAAAATGTGTATATGAGGTTCACTGCCTCATCTTCCAGAACACTGTACATATGTGTATGTACACATGGGCCCACTGATACATATGTACATGTATGTATGATATGTGTGCATATATGCATGTAGATGTATATGTGTGTATGTGTATATGTATGTATACATGTCTTTCTGTCATCTTGTCAACACTGCAATGGGAATAAGTTCATTTATAAAAGCAAAGAGCCACATAAATATCCCCACTGAAGGGCTGGCCAAATAGCTCAGCCGATTAAAGCACCTGCTTAGGCAGACACTGGGGCTGGGGGTTTGATCCCCAGGGCCTGCTGTGCCAGCCCTGCCCCAGGGGCACACTGAGACAGTGGTGGAGTCTGGGCACAGTGGCATGTGCCTGTAATCCTAGCTCTTACGAGGCTGTAAACAGGTGAATCACTACCAGTCTAATCTAGTAGTGAAACCCTTTAGACCCTGTCCTGAAATTAAAATAAATAAATAAATAAATAAATAAATAAATAAATATCCCCACTGAGATTGTTCACATGATTAAGCTTCAAAATAAAGAATATTTGAGGCTGACTAGATACCAAGCCTGCTTTTACCTTTTAAGATTCTTCCACCCATTGCAGTGCTGGGAATCTGTGTTAGTTTGTTTTCTCTCCTTGCTGAGACAAAATACACAATGCACAAAATTAAGGATGCAAAGGTTTGTTTAGCTCAAAGTTTGTATTGGTTTCAGTCCATAATCAGCTGTCTCCAAGGAAGAGTAGCATGGCACAGGGATAACTTTTTTTTATATAAGTTTAAACATTTTTACTAAAAATACAAAAAAAATTTTTTTTAGCTATTTTTGTGGTATGGGGGCCTGATCCAGTGGCTTTGTACTGAGCTACATCCCCAACCCTTTGAAAGAATTTTCCATTTTTAAAGAATTTTTGAACAATGTCTTGCTAAGTTATACAGACTGGGTTCTAGCTTGAGATTGTCCTGTTTCAGCCTCGAGTGCTAGGATTACAGGCATGTGTCATGTTACTTGGCCTATATACTTCTTTAATGAGCAGGTTGTATAGTAGTGACGAGCATAAACTACATTTCAAGATTTCTACAACTGTAACACGATCTCAAAAGTCTACGATTTCTATTGTTGTCCAAGCTGTAGGTCTGTTATGGTGTTTTTTGACTATGTTGTTGATCATTGATGTAAATGCTACATTTCAGTTAAAGGTCAGTAGAAACTAAGATGCATTTCTTTTTTCCCATATGAATTCAGGGACCCTTAGAAGGATGGGGAGCCTGGATTAGGCACCATCTCCCTCTAAATTGTTACACCCCTGATTCAGAGAACCCTTTTATGTCTGCATGGTCAAGTCTCAGCCTGGAGTCAGCCCTAGGTAACTGTCACTTGCGGTAAATGAAACAAAAAACAAAGACACTAACATGGGGCCTGGGGAGATAGCTTGGCTGTCTAAGTGCCTGCCTGGCAAATGCAAGGACCTGGGATTGATCCCTAGCACTGCATGCTGTGCGAGCTCTGAAACCCTGGGCACTCTGTGCCAGCCACTGAAACCAGGCATGGTGGTACACACCTGAAATCCCAGAGCTGGTGAGGCTGGAACAGGAGGATTACTATGAGTCTAAGCCCTATACCAAATAAAGATTTAAAAAAATTAAAAGAATAAAAAAGAAGCTCAAGTGGACCGCAAGTTTTCATCTGTTATGTCATTAAATCCTGAATGGCTGCCAGAGAACTAGTACCCTGCATTTTTTCTAATGAGAAAATGGAGATAGAGAGAAGAGCTACATGGCAGAGTAGAATTTAAACTCAGGGCTGTTTGGCTCCAAAGTCCAAACTCTTTTCATCTACAATGTTACCCTGTACAAAACTTTCCTAGGTAAATGCTGATAATACAAAGTGGTTTGAAATCCTTGCTGTCTGTCTGTCCGGCAATACAGGGGGGTCAATCCCAGGTCCTTTTGCATGATAGACAAGTAGCTACTGAGCCATATCTTCAGCACCTAAACTTTCTAAGAATAAATACTAGTGAGGGCTGGGGATATAGCTTAGTAGTAGAGAGTTTGCCTAGCATGCACAAGGGATTGGGTTCAACTAAACCAGTACTGTGAAAAAAAAAAAAAAACAAAAAAAACAACACACAAAAGAACGCCTCCCTAGTCAATGATTCTCTTGTAACTCAACAAGCCTAGCTTACAGGGATACCTAAAGGCTTAGAAACATTCTTAGTCTAGACATAGCATGACTTTTCCAGGACCATAAATTCCTGCCTGTGAGTTTAGATCAGTCCCAGCACAGATGACTTGGCTCAGATGTACTGTATTTTGTCTGATATGTAAACTTTGCTTGCTCAAGAGAGGTTTTTTTTTTTTTTTTTTTTTTTTCTGGCAGATTTGTCGTTGCTGTCCCTGAGGGTCATAGGAAGGTACCATGTTCCAGAAAAGTGTTCTTTATTCCACATTCCAACACAAATGACTGCGTTAAATTTTATCTTCCTCTTAGATTTCAACCACGTTGCTCCCTCTCCATGTGTTCTATTTACTAAAGTGCTCAGATATGCCCGTTGTTCAAAATACAGAGAAAATATCCTCCTCATGGTAGTTACTTGTGGTGGCTGCTCTAGTCCTACTTTCCTTTTTGCCAAACATTGTGGACTGGTAGTGTAAAACCACTGCTTTAGCTTTTGAATTTGGCATTTCTCTCCACCCATGCTACTGAAAACTGTTCTCTAGAAGGTCACTAAATGTGTAGAATCTGACATTATGACTATGTCCCTGAAGTTTACTGCCTCATCTTCCAGAACACTATCGTTTTTTCTTTTTTGTATTTAGTACAGAATCTACAGGGTCTCACTACTAGATTGGACTTGTAGTGATGCTCCCCGTTTTCAGCCTCCCTAGCACTGGGATTACAGGCCTGTGCCACCACACCCAGTCTCAATCCTGTCTCAGTGCACCTCGGGGGCAGCCAGCATGGCACAGGATAGAACCCTGGCCTCTTTGTGAGCCTAACAGGTGCTTTAATCCACGGAGCTATTTGGCAGGCCCTTGTTATATCTTTTTCATCTCCCTTTTCCCTCTTCAGTCAGTAGTTTTCTTTCCACCCCTAAAACTTCCACAGTAACTTCAGTGTAGCCAACTTCTGCCATTTTTCTCACATCTCTTACCTCTCCTCACACTTGCTCCTCCCGGCTCTGGCCAAGCCCAGGTTCTCTGCACCACTCAGTGGCCAACATCTCCTCTGACACAGTTCCCTATGTGCCTTTTGTTCACACCACCGTCCAGAGTTTGCTGCTTCTTTTCATTCTTCTGCACCAGACTGTGTCACTTGCAAACCCTGATTTCTTTCCTCTCCTCTTCATTCCCTCAGCTACTTGGTTTTAGCTTTTCATCTCCATTTTTTCTGTCTATGTCTCCCTCTACTCCTGTTGGGCCTACAGGTATCCCAGAGAAAGGTGCCCTTTGAATATTGGCATGTTCTTGCTCCACCTCTTTTCCTGGCTTTCTGCCACCAATGGAACTAAGTACAGATCTGGAGTCTGGCATGTGAGAATTTCATAAGACATCAAAAGTAAAACGACATTATACTTTCTGTACACAGTTTGGCTAACAACTGAAATGAAAGCTAGAACAAACTAAATGTCAGCAAGACTATGTTATTCTTGCATGTCAGAATTTAGGTTCTAAGGGAGGGGAACCCACAGTGGAGAGTGTTTCTTAAATGAAATGTTGGTCAGGACCCCAAAAACATTTAAGTAACATGGTCGTCCAATTGATGCCAAACAACGAAAACTAAAATATAACATTTCATTGTGTAATTCTTGATAACCATGTAGGTAAGATGCTTAACTGTGAAGTTATGTTGTTTTTGTTAACACTTTTTTTTTTAACTCAACTATGGTGTAATGGAAAGGCCATTTGACTGGGGAATGAACAACTCTGTGTTTTCTAATCAGACTTCTTTGTTCAGCCTTCTTAAGTTGTTTAACATTCTGAGACATTGGTCTCAGAATCCAGACACTCTGAGGGCAGAGCTCTGTCAGTGGTTTTCAAATCTGACTGCATGTTTAACTACCCAGACAGTGTTTTAAATTTTAGTCACGCTGAGCCCTTCTGTTATGGATGATTTCAGTAAGTCTAGGGTAGGGCCTGACATGTACATTCTTAAACAGCTTGTCAGTTGATTGTGATGCACAGCCAGGACTAAAATGTACTGGACATACATCAAGTGTCTCTTTGGCTTTCACACAAAATTAGTTTTGGATGTATTCTTCTTTTTTTGGGGGGGGGTATTTTAGGGAAGGATCTACAGGGTGTTTAGTGTCTTACTACTAGGTCACTCAGTGATCTGCCTCTTTAGAGCTGGGATTATAGGCACATGGGGCTGGCATGGCAGGCCCAAGGATTGCACTTTATTTTTTTTAATTTATTTACTTATTTTTGGCAGAACCAGGGATTGGACTCCGGCCCTTGCGCTTGCCAGGGAAGCGCTTATTCTACTGAGCCATCTCCCCAGCCCCTGGTAGGCACTTTAACGTGCTGAGCTATTTGGCTGGCCCTTATTCTTTCTTTCAAAGACAAGTTAGTTCTTGTTACTTAGCATCTTACGTTGTCATTATGGTTATTTTTGTTTTTCTCTCTTTTCTGTCCTCTAGTTTCCTTAACTAGGACGTGTCTTTTTTTCTTTTTCTTTTGTGGAACCAGGGATTGAACTCAGACCTCTGCGCTTGCCAAGGAAGCACTTATTCTATTGAGCCATCTCCCTGGCCCTAAGATGTATCTTATCTTTGTGTACTTATTCCTTAGTACATGGTAGCATTTCGGTAAAACATTTACTAAATTGAGTTAGTAAACCTTACCCAAACTATATTCCTTCCCCATATCAAAATAAAGTACAAAGAAAACTAAAATATAACATTTCATTGTGTAATTCTTGATAACCATGTAGGTAAGATACTTTGTAGGCTTGCTTTATCAAGGAGAAACTGAAGTTTTTCTTTTCTGTGGCTCTGGTGATCCTGGATATTAAACTTAGGGCCTCATACATGCTATGGCAAATGTTCTAGTATAAGCACTTTTGTAAACAACACAAGGAAAGGGGGGAATGTGGTAGGCCATAAATACTTGGGCCCTCTTTCTGATTTCTTTTCTTTTATTCTTTTATTTTTGGTGGAACCAGTGATTGAACTCAGGTCCTTGTTCTTGCCAGGGAAGCACTTATTCCACTGAGACATCTCCCTGACCCTATGTTTTACTGAGATAGAGTCTCACTAAGTCTCCCAGGATGGCCTTGAATTTACCATTCACCAGTTTCAGCCAACTAAATGGCTGGGGTTACTGCATGCCATTGCATCTGGTTTATTAAAAAGCTCTTAAAGAAAATAAGTTAAATACCAGCTACACTATTTTTCTTACATAATTAAAAAATTACCTAGAGTTAATTATGTTTGAGAATGTGTTACAGGAAAAACTCTTTTGGTTTTGATTCAATTTTATTGACAAGTCCTTGAACAAATATTGCTGTGGAAATGTGGATTGTTGAATATCTATCACAGCAATGGCTGTGAAGATAAAATATAGCAAGGGTTGTGATATATGCTGTTCATGAAGGGGACGCTGTATAAAGTATTTTTGTTGGTCATAATGAAGCTATACACACATCGTACAAGAACAGTTTTAATACACCAGGTCCTATCTAATTTTCTTTTTTTGTCTTTTTGAGACAGGGTCTCACTATGCAGTTCAGGCTGGCTTTAAGCTCACTTTGTAGCTCAGGCTGGTCTTGAACTCACAACAATCCTCCTGCCTCAGACTCCCAGTGCCGGGATTACACACCTGCGCCACCACGCCCAGCTCCCTGTCTAAAATGTAAAAGACTGATTACACTGAAGAACGTACTCTTCCTGGTGAACTCAAGGTATTCAACTGCTAGATGCCCTCGTGAATGCTAGTTTGGCTTTTAACAGGAATTCTCATAGCAGCATTCCCCACCCCCTCCCAGCCCAGGGTTCTATCTTTTATCAGTAGGTAAAGCTTACCTGTAAATTACAGAAAGTGCAACCATAAGAAAGTTTTGCTCACCGGAGATGCCAGCTTAGAGGTAGTGGACAGCGGAGTAAGGTGTCTATTGTGCCTCATGGTGTACGTGTACTAAACATAGGTTACAAACATGAACGTAGTCACATAAATGCGTAGCCTCTGTGAAGGTGGAAGTAAACAGACATTATAAAACAACAGATTAACAGCAAATCAAATCACAAAACAGCTAGATGTTTCTTTATGTCAAGAGATTGAAATCGCTTAAGAAACTGTGAGGCTGCATGTAAATTACCGAGAAGTTCACCTCGGAACCGTGAGACTGGGTTTGTCTCAACAGTCTGGGAGGCTGAGGCAGAAGGACCGCCAAGTTCGAGCCCATCCTGACCAAGTTCGAGCACTCAGCAAGACTCTCAAACTGAAAAATGAAAAAAAGGGTAGCGATGTAGCTCTTCGCGAAGGTCCTAAGTTCAATCCCTAGTGGTGGAAAAAAAAACAAACTGGTGATACTGCTGCTGCGTAGAGGCCGGGTGCAGCCCACGGACCTAGGTCGCCAGCCTCCTGGTCCCGGATACAGTCTCCCCACAGCTCGGCAAGACGCAGCCGCCGGCGCAGGCCTCACAATCAGCACGCGCTCTCGGTGACGTCACGCGGCCGCGCCCCGCCTCCCGCGCTCGGAAAGAGGCAGCCGTCCATTGGCTGCGCCGCGGGCGGCCTCGGGGCCAATGACAGGGCGGCCAGAGGCCAGGTCTGCCCCTGACGTTGTGCTTCCCGCAGCAGAGTTTATTTGGCTTCGGGTCCCCGGCCGCCGCCATTAGGAGTCCGCAGAGCCCGAGGCCGCCCCCTCCTCGTCTCCTCCCGCCCCCCGGCTTCCTCCCGCCTCCACGCCTCCTCTACCTCCGCCTCCGCCAGCCAGGAGCCGCACGGGCCCGCGGAGACCATGTCCTGATTGAGGCGGGAGGGCGGAGGCGGCAGCAGCGGGCGGGCGGCGGCGCCGAGGAAGGCGGAGAGGAGCCGGGCTCGGCTCGTCGCCGCGGGCTGTGCGGGAGTCGCCGCTGCTGCTGCCGCCGCCGCCGCCGCCGCCGCCGCCGGGCGCCGAGTGTCTGACGAGGAGGAGGAGCAGGAGCTGGAGGAGGAGCCGCCGCCGCCGCCACCAGGTAAACGGGCCTCGGGTGGGGGCGCCGCAGCGGCCGCTCGCCACCCCGCCGCGGCCTGCCGGGCCCTTGGCGGCTGGTGGGGCTCAGGACGCCCAGCTCGCAGGGCCGCGGCCGTGCGGGCGAGGGTAGGGCAGGCCCGGGCCGCCGCTGGCCGCGCGTCCATCTTGGGCTCTCCCGGCGCGGGGACAACCGGGGGCCGTGGGAAGGTGGGGCGCCCCACTTGTTTACCGACCTGGCGGCCGCGACTGGCAGCCTGGGGAGCCCGGCCACCTCTCTTCGGCCAGATCTCTCTACTTTTCCTGCCGAACGGGTCGGTGAGCGGAATCTCGAGTTCCTTCTGCAGCAGGCCGTAAATACTTGGGTCCATTGCCACAAGTTGGTGTTGGCTTCCAAACTTGGATTTCGGTCACTTGACTGCTACTCCGCCTCCTACAGTGGCCTCCTGTTGTTCCTGTGAAACCGAGGTGGCGGGGGGCGAGCGAGTGGCGAGGTGGAGCTGGAACTTGTGGAAGGACTGGCTTGCCCTCCTGTGGCAATAGCGACCGCTCGGTGTACGTAGGTCCCCCCCCCCCAGCCC
>PVKA01042718.1:0-17230 GCA_004027165.1 Ctenomys sociabilis | reverse complement strand
TTTTTTATAGCTGAATTATATCAAAGATTCAATAATTATTTACCTAATGGATGACCATAGCACTAAAAGCCGACATAATATCCTGTCCAACCACCATTAGTGCAGATCTTGCCTCTCATAGAATTATGTAGAAGCACAGCATTATCTATCCCAACTGTACTGACTATACACACACATCATGATTTTTTCTTTCTACAACCCTTCCTTTGTCTACAGTTTCTTTAAGAGGGAAAATATTCACACCTACTGAGATGAAGTAGCCATTAGCTAAGTTGTGCAGCAGGTGAGACCAGAGTTCTGTAGCCACATGCTAGGCTCAGGTTACAGCGTTGGTGCTAAATTTTGGTTTAATGAATGACTAGTGCTTCAGAGGATGGAGCTTTCAGTGTAAACTAATGAGATCAAGTTAGGTGTGGTGGTTGATGTGGACTGTAGGCCTTAGAAACTAGTGAGACTTGGGTGCGTGAGGGGGTGAGGTGGAGTGGGGTTGAAGATGGTAGCCACTGTGTTGTGGTGGGCCTTACATATCGCACTGAAGAGCTTGGGATTGCTCTTGATAACAGTAATAAGGAGCTGTGGTAGGTTTTTGAGCAAAACAGGGGTTAACAAAAGCAATACAAATTTATTTTCTATATGTGGGGTTTGTAGCTTGATACTGACCGAAAGCCCTATAAATCTTTGTATTGGGGCATTTGAACCAAATGTAGCAGTGCTGCCATGTAGGGGCCAACTTGTATTGCTGTACGATACAAAGATGAAAGATATTATAAGAGCATCTTTCCCTTTTATTGATTTCTTAGAAGCTTCTGGCTTGATCTTAGACAAGAAGTTGAGAAGCCATTTTGTGAACAATAAGTAAGAAAGTCATCATAGGTGTATTTATTTAATTTGTATAGAGTCTTGCTATACAGCTCAGAGTCATAGTGATCCTCTGGTGTCATCCTCCCCATTGCTGGGATAATAGGTGTGAGCCTCCATGCCTTGTTTCAGTGGCCTACACAGTGGGATTGAGATGTTCAATTTTTGCTATCTATACCTTCTACAGTTTCCTAAACCATGTACTGCTAATGTAGAGATGAGATATGGGTTATTATACTAGATTATATTAGGTTGATCCATATGTAATTTTTGTTTCTGTAGGTCAAAGTTACTGGTAATTTTATATGGTCTCATTTCATTGATTTTGCAAGCAGTTGATGGAGATGAAAAAGGCCATTGGTCTCATCATGGCTTGCATCTTTGTCATCCTAAGTTGGCACACAGTGAACAGGCTCCACCAGTATACTGATTCACACCTCCCTGGTATCCCACTCAAGACCTTTCTGTGGACATTCTCAAACCTTGTGCTATACACAGTGCCATAGCCTTCTTAATGTAGTTACTGGATGCTTCTTTGTCCTTCTGGTTCTCCCCTGAGAATTCTGCTCCTCTTTGTTTTCTAGAGTACACAATGTTCCTTTCTGAGGGACTATGGATTTGGAAGATAGGGCTCAGAATTTAGGTTTTCAGGGTTTCATTAGCACTATTTTTTCTGCTCTCTTATGATACCCCTTCTAGGCTTATATTATCCAGCAGTTACTGTATATAATGCCTACCTGGTCCTAGTTCTATTTTACCAATATCTTTTGTATCACCTGTAGTTTTATTTTCATTTCTGATAATTTGGGCAGCCACATGGACAAACTGTCCAACCCCATGTTCCCTCTACCAGGAAAGCCTCTCCCTCATCTTGAGTTGAAGGCTTAGCACAACTCTTGTCTTCGGAGAACTCTTGATTGTTCTGTCTCCTGGTTCTTTATCTGATCTGTCTCTTGATGCCTCCATATTTTTCTACTGGGTCTTCCTTCCTCTGGCCTCAACTAACTGTTGGTCATTGGGTCTCTGTTTTGCCTTGTTTTTGATAAGAAAAGCTTTAGTCTTAGATGCAGGCTAAAATACCTTCTCTTGCCCATATACCATGTCTTCTCAGAGAAAATTATTCAGAGCTTGTTTGGTTAGTTTGACAAATATGCACCAAAAACCCTATGCTCTGTGAAGCACCAGAAAGAGAATGAGTGAGGACACCAGCCTTTTGCAAACACATGTCTGAGCTACCTTCCATGGCACCATTCTTTAATTGATCCATGCAGATCACTTTGCTCACCTCACTATCTCAGACAAAAATGAAGACAGAGCAATTTGAGAGACTGTGAGAAGAAAAAAAGGTAACAGATATCCACAAATAAATCCTTTGGATGTGAATGTAGTTGTTAAGCTCATAAATTTGTGGCATGTGGGTAGATCAGTATCAGCCAGCACCTTGTCATTTGATCTGACACCTGTGTTAGAAATCTTCTCAGAACAGATTGGACATTATAATAAAATAAAGAAAAAAATGTTCTATGTGGATATGGTGGGCCAAAATGTCCATCCCAGCATAACTGAAGTTTCTGATACAATTGATTCAAATTCACTTATATAAAATTGCTTTTAACTTCTCCTTATAGGAAGCATAAGTGGCAGGTTCCTATGTACAGGGTCTGACATACAGACCTGTAGGGTTAATAATTCTTGGCCCAGGGTCATGGTTTTGCTTAGTTTCATGTTCTACTTTTTTTTTCCAGATTTTCTTTCCTGACATAGGTAGAAATTGGAAAAGCTGAAACACTTAATTCTGGCTAGTACAGCTGATCAGAAAATATAAAATTTAATTTTATTCATGCACTTTCTCATTATTTAAGCTTTGAACCTTAAACTTTGACCTAATTTTGGGTGCTTGTTTTTTTTTCCAGCGCTAAGCATTGCACATGCTGAACAATATTCTGATCTATACTCTCAACCTTTTCTTTATTTTAATAAAGAGAAAAACTTAATCTATACTCAGATTGAAACAACCTTCAGCTTTATTATGCCAACCTCTAATGCATGAGAGTAATATCCACTATATTATGTTGGTGTAGCAGGTTTTTGGGTGCCCCATGAAGCTGTACACAGTAGAATTCTCTCTCTCTCTCTCTCTCTCTCTCTCTCTCTCTCTCTCTCTCTCCTTCCTCGTTCCCTCCCTCCCTCCCTCCTTTCCTTCCTTCCTTCCTTCCTTCCTTCCTTCCTTCCTTCCTTCCTTCCTTCCTTCCTTCCTTCCTTGCTTGCTTGCTTGCTTCCTTCCTTCCTTCCTAAATGCATTTGGTTGTTGCGGGGTCTCACTACACAGCTGGAACTCATACTGATCCACATGCTTTCAGCCTCCCCAGCTCTGGGATTACATGTGCACTACCACTCCTGGACTCTGACTGGTTCAGCCCACCCTGGGGGTGGGACTGGTTTGGCATGTGGTGCTGGAGATTGAACCACGGTTCCTGTGTTTGCCTAAGCAGGCACTTTAAGTTGTTGAGCTATCTTGATGGCTTCATAGAAGATTTCCTTATGAGTGAATTATGTCACTAATTAAATGGAATTATAACAAAATATATATGAAGGTTATAAGTGCAGCACTGACAGCTGGCAGCTACTCTCTGTGTCCTTACTACATGTAAGTGCTCTGTTAAGTGCATTATAAACACTTTCTTACTTATTCACAAAATTGCTTCTTGACCTCCTGTCTAAGATCAAGTATAGTATTCTTCATAAAACTCGGGGAGGAACATGTCATCATTTCTACTTTATGAATGGAAAAATGGATTTGTTCAATTTTGTGGCCACTCAATTAAAATATAGTTCTGTCCCAACCTTTGTAATCATAATATCTCACCATATTATCTTACCTTGAATGAGTCAAAGTTTTAGCTAAGAAAACTTCTTAGCAAAGATCTGAACCCTTTAAAATTCCAGGATGTTCTGGCTACATGTTGTTTCTTGGTCAGCAAACCAGGGGTGTTTGCTCTCTGCCAAAGATGCCGGAAGCTCAGCTTCCATTATGTTCACAGAGCCAGGCCGTGCCTTGAGAGGGCTTCTGGTGCAAGCCCGTCTGGGAGGATGGGGTGTGCCAGGCCCAAGGAGCTGCCTTAGACCAGTGCTGTCTGTCTTTGCCCCAGGTCTCTCATAGGGGAGAGTGGGGAAGAGACCAAAAGTAGAAAGGCTCCACCAAGTGGAGCCATGGGGACCACACTTATAAGCTGTAACAGCAGACTACTAATCTTCAGTAAAGTTGGCTAAAGAGGTGCTCTTAGAACTCATCCTGGCTAATACTATCTTGTCCTTTTCCTGTTCCAGGACATCGAGGCCTATGTGACAATTCCCTGAAATATTTAAGCTCCAAAATCACAGAGCGAAAGCTACAGAGCACCTGGCTGCCTGCTGGCAGAGGGAATCTAGAGAAACCACTCCCGGGCCCGTGTGGCTCTGCCATGCCCGTGTTCAGTCCTCAGAACGGCCTTCACTCCATCCATTCTGAGAACAGCCCACTGAAGCCCAGGGTTGTGACGGTGGTAAGGCTGGGCGGGCAGCCCCTCCGGAAGGTCACCATGCTCCTCAACAGGCGCTCAGTGCAGACATTCGAGCAGCTCCTAGCAGACATCTCAGAAGCCCTGGGCTGTCCAAGATGGAAGAATGATCGAGTGAGGAAGCTGTTTAACCTCAAGGGTAGAGAAATCAGGAGTGTCTCTGATTTCTTCAGGGAAGGGGATGCTTTCATAGCTATGGGCAAAGAACCCTTCACATTGAAGAACATTCAGATGGCCATTGAGGAACTGTATCCTAACAAAAACCGGGCCCTGACACTGACCCAGCATAGCCGGGCCTCTTCTCCAAGACTGAGAAGCAGACTTTATAGCAAGGTTCTGAAAGGAGGCCGCCGTGGTGGGGAGACCGGGAGCAGCAGTGAGTGTGCCCAGAGCAAGACAGCGGCCAGGTGTCAGCCCCTAGCGGGGCCTGTGCTGGAGGGCAAGGCACGGGCCCAGAAGAAGTGGGCAAGAGGGAAACGGGAGCCTGAGCCTGCTGGCAAGCTGTCTGGAGAAGCCACTCTGCAGGAGAGGCGTGGGAGTGGAGAAAAGTCCCTGGGCTTGGAGGTCGAAAGGACATCTGGGGAGACGGTCTGGTGTGAGAAGTGCAAGCGAGAGCAGGAGCGGCCACAGAGCCTGCCGCGGGAGAGGCTGTCCTTGGGGACCAGTGAGCTAGACATGGGCAAGAGCCAGAGGTACGCTGTGGAGAAGCTGGTGAGGACGCGAAGCTGCAGGAAGTCTCCAGAGGCAAACCCCACACGTGGGGGAGAAGGATGGAAGGGTGACAACCCTAAGAGCAGTCCCAGGAATCCCACTCATGAGCTGAGCAGACCCAGTAAGAAAACAGACAAGAAAGAGGATCGAGTCCCAGAGGATCAAGCAAGCCATCCTCAGGGAGCAGCCAAGATCAAGAAGGAGCTCACTGAAGCTCCTCCAGCAACAGAGGAGGGGCTCCAGGATGTAAAGAAAGACATCAGGCATGTTTGCAAGAGTAAGCATGGTGCCTGTCTCCTGAGAGAGCACCAGACTGAGCTGGAGAAGCTCTCTAAAACCCAAGGGGAAGAAAAGGAGGCAGAGAAGGAGAAGAAGTCAGGTGTGTCAGGAGGGAGGAAAGTGACCGTCAAGGATGACCCCCCTGCAAGGGTAGAGAAGGAGCCCAAAACCAGGCCAGAGGAGAACAAGACAGAACGGTCCAGCGGCCGGAAGCAGCGGCCTGTGGGCATCATCACAGCAGATGTGGAGAAGCATTATGAGACTGGCCGGGTCATTGGGGATGGGAATTTTGCTGTGGTGAAGGAATGCAGGCACCGTGAGACCAGGCAGGTCTACGCCATGAAGATTATTGACAAGTCCAAACTCAGGGGTAAGGAGGACATCATTGACAGTGAAATATTAATTATCCAGAGCCTTTCTCACCCCAATATAGTGAAACTGCATGAAGTATATGAAATGGAAATGGAAATCTACTTGATCATGGAGTATGTGAAGGGAGGGGACCTTTTTGATGCCATCATAGAAAGTGTGAAGTTTCCTGAACCTGATGCAGCCCTCCTGATCATGGACTTATGTAAGGCTCTTGTCCACATGCATGACAAGAACATTGTCCACCGGGACCTCAAGCCAGAAAATCTCTTGGTAAGCCTGAACTTCACTGCTATGGAAGAAGGGTGCTTTTTAAAAGTATGGGATAAAATAAATATTAGTTGCTTTATAGTTTGCATGCTAGGACACTACTTAGGCATTCATTATTTATTTTATCATACTTATTCTGCCTTTTAAAGATTTGGTTATAGTTCATAGCCATTTTGATCAAGTTATTAAAAAAGCCCATCTAATTTAAATGAAGTGGAAGATGTTTTCTCATCTCTGGGAGAAAAATATTTCTCTCTTGCTTGAGTTAAAGCCCAGGGTCTTACGCATGCCACATAGGAACCTAACACTGGATCACAGCCCCAGCCCATACTTTTGTTTAGATGCTGACCATATGGGCTTCATTTCTTAATACTTAAACATCCTTGGCCTGACACTGTGGGCTGTGCTTCGTGGCACCCTCCCTTTCAGGCTTTTTTTGAAAACCATCTGACTTCTCACTGAGACCCATTCTTGTGGCCTTTTCAAGGATAATGTTTTGCCAAAGAATTCAAAAGGCCCAGCCCTGAGCATTCTGTGTGGAGTGAAGGAGGGGTCCTGGACTGGATACTGTGTGTCTGAAGCCTGTTACTTATGCTTCACCTATCTGGGTCTCAGTTTCCTCATTTATAAGAAAAAAGGTAATGTTGAGAGGTCAAATGCAGATTAAGCATGGGGAAGAAAGCAGCCCCTACTTGCAGGGAACCAGCCTGGCATACACAGCTCGGCAGCAGCATTCTCCTGCTGAACTGTTTCATGGAGCACCCAGGTCTGATAGGACCACTCTGGAAATTATGGATCAAGAAAAGAGCAAGGCCCTTTAAAACATCCAAATACATGTAGTGAAAGATTATTGTCTAAATCATTGCTGTAGACTTCTTATCCTCAAATTAGAATTAAGATAACCACTCATAGAATTGTTCCCACTTCATGACAGCTACCAATCCAGGGCAAACCTCTGCTTCCTTCAGCTGTCCCTCAAATCATCTAGAACATCCAAATTTTGTAACAAGTCCTGTGAACACTCTCTTACCTTGTTGCCAGATCCCAGTGACTTGTACCCTTCCTGTTGCAATGAGGCTATACAATTGAGGACTGCAAGCGAGTTCCTGGTGGTCTTCATTCTGACCACACCCTGCCACCACCTTTATCTCGCCTTATTCTTCATATCCCCCATCACCATCTGGTACATTCTGTATCAGCTTTTCATTCTTCCTTAGTGCACTGGAGAGAATGTTCCATGACAGCAGGGTCTTTGTTTTATTGAGACCACACCCTAAAACCTAGAACACTTTTGTTGCATGGTAAACATTTAATAATCATTGGGATGAATAAAGACCAAAGAGTGCTGCCTGGGAAATAGCAAGCATCTCATCAGAGGCAGCTATTGCCATTGTTTTCTTTTTTTATTTTAAAGAGAATAAAGAATAAGAGAAAACTAATCGATACAGAATTTCAAAACAAGATGATAGGAAATTAACAGTAGTTGCTATATTGCATATTGTTAACTTCAAAGTAGTTGTTCAGATTATCAGATATAGGCATGCAAAATTGATCAATTAAACATTAGCTGTTCCTTTCAATAAGCCAATAGAAAGTGTCAGTGCAATTATCTTATTCTATCTATCTATCTATCTATCTATCTATCTATCTATCTATTCTTTTTTTTCTTTTCTCTTTTCCCTCATCCTAGCTGGTCTTTCCTTTCGAGCAGTTTCTTTCCCTTTCACAGTATCTATTGTATCTTTCAGATTTTATTTATTCTTTCATTCTCTTACACTAGAGAGACATTATGATGTTTGCACACGATTGTCTTATTTATTTCACTTATGAGTATGGTCTCCATTTACCTATAAAAACCTTGAGTTTATCTTTCTTTAGAGCTGAGTAATACTCCATTGTATAAAAATGCTGTATCTTTTTTATGCATTCCTCAACTGGTGGGCATTTGGGTTGTTTGCAAGATTTAGCTGTGACACGTTGTGCAGATATAAACATCAGTGCACATATATCAGTGTGGTATGATATTTTCTGTTCTTCTGGAAAAATACCAAGAAGGGGCTGGGTCACATGGTGGGACTTCTAATTTTGTGAGGAGTCTCTACATTGATTTCCACAGTTGTTGTACCAATTTGTCACTATTAAAATATCAAAGCAGCTGCTGTGAATAAGCATTCAAAGGCAGGTAGCTACCGGTAAAAGCAACAGTGAACGGACACCACGCTTCCAATGAGCCATATCGGGAGTAGCAGGTTTAGCCCATATCCTTTCATTTCCATGGCTCTAGATCCAGTCTGCAAACAACACCCAAGTGTACCCATCTGTCTGTGAACTACTCCTACAAGCAGAGTGAAACATGAAGTGAGTCAAGCTAATTATCTGGCAAAATGAGGTCTGTTTTGACTAAGTCAAGCAACCTTGTTTTTGTCCAATTTCATAGGATTGCAGAAGCAATTTGGCTGGTTTCCTGAGTGGTCCAAATTACTCTGAAATAACATTCTCTTTGTAGATTTAATTTTTGCATTAGCTGGCCTTCTTTTCCCTTTCTCACTTACTTTTTGATGATTTCTGTCTTTTGCATCTGTGGCTGTTTTCCAGGTACGTATTTCTTACGTACACTTTGGAATTGCCAAGTGTTGTTTGTATTGAATTGTTTCAGCAGAAGAAATTCTGATTAGAGGCACAGATAGGTCCTATGAGCTGAACATTTTGAACACCTGTCTACTAAAGCATTCTAAACGTTGTATGCTTTGTGGGCTTTATGGAATGAGACCACTTTCCCTAAAGGACTCTTTTCTTCTGGGAACAGTAAGTTTAGCTTGGATTTTCTAACAAAGCATTAGAGCCAATCTGCTGCGTGGTCCATCCCTTGGGCAATGGCAATTCTCACTTGTGTGAAGAGACTTATTGTTAGCAATTTTAAAAGGAGAATTACCCCCTTGTGAGGTTATATTGAGAAATTTGTTCAAGGAAGTAAAGATCTTTCAAGGAATATGTTTAGTATGCATAACTGTTGGTCCCTGAATGATTGAAAGTTCTTCATAGATTTGAATGTCAGCACTTGTGTGCTTTGGTGCAGTAAAGGGTGTGTGTGTGTGTGTGTGTGTGTGTTTGTGTCTGTATGTGCTTGAGAGAAATGCAGAAATACTGCAGAATAACTTCAATTTTTATTTTTCATGGTACTGGGAATTAGTCAGGCACTTATGCCACTGAGCTATCTTCCTGGCCTGACCTTTAATTTTTAAATCCAAGCACATAAGTTGCTGTATGCTTATATTGATTCTAATTAATGTTTAGACTTTTTCCCCTTATTTTAAAGAAAACTCACTTTTTAAAAAATAAACCTTTTATCTTTCATGGTGGTCTGGCTTGCTGAGAAACTCAGAATACTAAACGTTTAAACCAGCTTTTGTAAATAGATTAATGTATTAGCTCTTTTGTGGGTAATTTGTCAGCTTGCATTCATTAGTATGGACATGTCTGTTACACATACACCATGTTTGTCCTTTTTCTTATTTATTTATTTATTTATATTTTATTGAGAGACAATTGTCAATGAGACAGTTTCAAATCTGATTAATAGGACATTTTCAATAATTAATACACTTTACATTGTTATCTTCTTAGTGGTTATCCATAGTACAAGAAGCAGACAGGATATCATGTCCACATGTTTGTCCTTTTTCTTGGTGTGTGAAGTTCAACATATTGTTATCCAGCGCTTTCTGATTTCAGAGGGAGAAGAAGATGTTATTGGATTATACCATTGTTTCCTTGTCTGTGTTGAGAAAGATGCCATCTCTAAACTTGCTGTTACAATAATTGCATTGCAAGTTTGTTTGGTTTTCTAGGATATAATATTAGTAAATATCTTCCTATGACTTCTATCCATCAATTAATAGTCTTCAGTTTCCTTAATTTGTATTGTCAAACAACAATATTTTCCTTTAAGGAATGGCTAATGTTTCTATTAGGGCTTACCTTTGCTAAGCTTAGGAAAATAATTGTTTCAGAGCTAACTTTCATTATACAGCTGATTGTAACTGTTGCTGCTTTTAGGGACTTTCTGAATGTGCAGAGTGCTTAATGAATATATCGTGAGCTTATTATGTTGCTTTAATGAACAGAAATACTTACATCTGATAATTAGGCCCCAGAGTAAAATTTCAGGCCTATATTACCAAGTTCATCTGTTTCTACTGATCACATTGCCTGATAAGATGTTAGTGTGCTTTCCCCTAAAGTTTATTTAAACTCCTGAGACTTTGCAAAAAGGAATTTTAATTATGAGAATTTCCAGCTTGCAGAAATATCCATGTTAATTGCTTCTTCTACCAGTGCTTCCCTGGAGCTCTTGGAATGTGCTTCATGCAGCTGGTTGGGCCCTGGGGAAGGAGGAAAGATAAGCAAACAGGAGCCAGAAGAGTATTTAGACAAGCTCACACTGGGGGCTGGGAAGTGGACAGGCCAGGTTATTTATAGCTATTGGAAGAACTATTATACCTAGAGTGGGGTGGGAGAAGAGGCTGAAGGGCTGAGCAGAGTTATTTGAGGGAAACTTTTCTCTGAAATAAAAGGAAGTCACTGTAGGCCCTCAATCTCAAAACAGGAAGGAGGTTGTGGACAGGCCAATGTCCTTTAGGTAACTTAGAGATGCAGGGTAACAGTTTCCCCAGCTCTTCGCCACTGCCAATACAGGTGCTAGAGCTCCATGATACTTGGAGCAGAGTCTTAGAATCCAGAAGAAATGGAGGTAGGGGTTGGGAACAGGTCACAACTTGGTTGGACAAAGATTGTCCAACCCTTTTTTGGTCTCTTCTTGGTTGTAGGAATAACAGATTTATCTAGATGTTTAACTACTGGATATGGCCAGGATAAGGGAACAGATTTAGCAAGGAAAATTCACAGGATGAAAACTAGCCAAATATTGTCCTTGCTCATCTTTCTCTAAAGTGACCAGTTTGGCCATTTTGTGGGTCTTAATTTCATAAGTTCTATGATGCCCAAGAAAAGTTCAATGATTATTGTATTTAGTGGCTATAATGCGTAACTTCCCCCGATGAGCAAGACTTGTCTTCTATCAGCCACAATTAAAGTCTCCTTTCCCCTTGGCTTCTAAGACAGAGATATCTAAGCATTACTGGTGCGAGTATTCATGAATATGTTTATATGCTGATCACATCAATTAAACATCGAAAGTAACCACAGAAGCATATTGTCATTTTATGCTTAAGGAACACGGATTTCAGCAATAACATGAAATCACCAAACAAACAAACAAACAAAAAACAGTGATGCAGACCTTCATTTCCAGTCATTTAGTTAAGGTAAGTTATAGTGAACTCCCCTTATCCTCTTAATACCTTTCTAAGGGAGTGTTTTATTATGAACCATTAGAGATAAGACTCTTCAAAATGTCTGCACTGTGAGTCTGCAGCTCAGTGAATCCCTTCTTCAGGTTGCCAAGATCTAAGGCCTAGTTGTCTATGGCAGTTACCATGGAGTCTCCAGGTTCAGTTTCATCTTTTTCCAGAAGTCTCACAAGCTAGAAGTTATGTGAGGACAAGCTACCATGGCAGCAGCAGGGGTGATGGTAGCTTGGTCTTGGGGTGCAGTAGAGGTAAAAAGGGCGAACCGACTGGCCTAAGGGTAAAAGCACTGCTTGCCACTGGGTTGAGTATAATGGATAAGAAAGCAGACTTAAGAGTGACTGATGTTTCTGCCTTTACCTTAGCCAGTTGTAGCTCTACCTTTTTGATGGAGAAGGATGACTTCAGTGTGATTATGGGATGAGACTTGAGTTCAGGGTAGAATGAAAAGTGCAAGCTAGGTGGTGTGTATAGATAGGCTCGTTTCAGATTGTGTGTGTGTGTGTGTGTGTGCATGCTAGTTGTGTTAAGTGGCTAGTTGTGACTCTCTTTATGTGATGATGGGCCCATTCTGTGGGGTTGGGAACTCTGGGAGAGGAAATGGTGATGGGAAATGTGTTGTAAAATATGATAAGATTAGATTTGGCACAGGAAATACCTACAGTTCAATGTTCGTTCCTTTATAAAGGTGCATCTTAGTAATTGTTATGCTTTGTGTCTGGTTGTCCTTCCAAAGCCTCATGCAGTCATGGGGTAGACTTCTAGACTTTGTGATTAATTCATGATCTAGTGCTGAGAATATAGGTGTGGGTGTTGCTGGGATTATGGGTGTAAGTGCTGCAGGGATTATGGGTGTGAGTGGGGCACCTGACCTGGGATGGATAGTCTGAATGCAGCATAAGGGAGACAGGCTTGCTCTGTGCTGCCATTGTTCCTGCGGTTACTCCTCCCTTTTTACTCTTGCTGTTTTGCTGTTCTCCCCCACCATGAACTGCTGACCTCTGCCATGTGCCACCCTGCTTGGGAGCCAGCTGAATATGGGCTGAAACCTCTATTAACTGTGAGCTAAATAAACCTTTCTTTCCACCACTGATAAAGGAACAGACAGTGCTACTGTCTATGCCTGAATTGGCCAGTAGAACTTTTTGTGAGATTGGAAATGAGATATTCAGTATCCATTTTATACTGTTGCTCAAATTCTGTGCCCAGCAGCTGTGTGCAGACCCATGCTAGATAACACAGCCTTAATGTTTTTTACTTTTCTTTGTAATTACTGCTGCCTGGCATTAACTAATGCATTTGAATATTTTTTATAAATAGGAAAGTGGCTTTATAACTGCAAGGACTGTTTGCATTCATTGCTGTATTTCCCATACCAGGAACAGTGTTGGGCACCTATTAAGCACCTAATATTTGTTAGATGGATGTGAGATGTTGGTTCAGTAAGAATAGCTGCTGTGATATGCAGACACCAAAAACACATCATAGGCACATCCTGTGACAGGTGGCAGGGGGCACTGTATATTCAATGATTTTTCCAGTCATTTAAAAAATTACATTATTTTTCAGTAAATGTAAATTGATTTTAAGTACTGTCATTTTACAGTGATTTGTTTACCAGTTGACAGTGGATCTTAAAAGGGCAAGGTCCAAAAAACCCCGTGAAGGATCAGCTAAGAAGTTAGCAAAAACTAAATAAAAATTTACCAGTGTCTATAGCACTTGCTCTTTGATTATACTCTGCTGCCATCCTGTGTTCAACGATGAAAGATTGTAAGTTCACATTTATATTGATTCACTGTTGAAGGACAGAATAAAGCCTAACTGGTTAGAAAAGTTTCCTTTTGAGAATTGTGTAAGTAGTACAAATAATCTGGACTCAAAAATAGGACACTTTTGTGTGACTGGAAAGGAGGAGATAGAGATAGACATATAAGCCTCACTACAATGCAAGTAAAGCAATCTCTGGTGCCCTTTACTTTAGAGGTACTGAAACCAGAGCCCAGCAGGAACATGACCCATGACCCTCAGCAGCGAGGTTAGATAAACCAGAGAGCAGGGTGAAGGCAGGGTCAGATGTATGCAGAGGAGTTTAATCTGGGAAAGCCTGGGGTGGCTTTCTGAGGTAAGGACTTTGAAGTGTGATCTATCTTTCTTTTCTCTCTCTCTCTCTCTCTCTCTCTCTCTCTCTCTCTCTCTCTCTCTCTCTCTCTCTTTCTCTCTCTCTCTCCCTCCCTCCCTCCGCTTTCTTTTCTTTCTTTCTTACCAGGGATCAAACTCAGGACCTTGCACTTGCCAGGCAAGTACTTATTCCTCCAAGCTGTCTCCCCAGCCCAGCCCTTCAGTGCGATCTTTTGGCTGCTCTGTTGGCCACCTAATGGCATGTCAGCTGAGAGTCCTGAGACTCCTCACTAACCTGATTGAATCATATCTAGTATGTGATGTTCAGCTCTGGGAAGCTGGGTCACAACAAGTATTGATGACAGGGGTTATTTATCCAGAGCTTACAGTTAATGTTGTGAATCCCTTTGGCATCTTACTCAAAGACTACTTTTGGTTCAGTGGGTCTGGGTTAGCTGAGATCTGTAACAGCTCTTAAATGATGTTGATAGTCCTTGTCCGGAGGTCATGCACAGAGTAGAGAGAAAAAAGAGAGGGTTAATAGGCTAGAAAATCAGATTCCCCAAGGATTAGCTAGTTGGGGGATTCAGGGGTGATGACTCAAAAAGCCAGAGTGCCAGCTGGGGCCACATGATCATGTTTCCCATCTTTGGAAGGGACGTGTCAATATTCAGTGTCATTCCACAGGAAGAGTTGGAAGACAAGGACAGTGAGGGCTTCTGAAGCAGTATGAGTTAAATCTCACAGGTTAAGCTGGCTGTAAATGGGAGGAACTATATAAAGTTGTGTGGGATTTCATTTGAAGATTTCATTCAGAGTTGAAGAATTGTGGAAAGATACTTTAGACACATTTCCTGTTGGGGTAGAAGTCCACAGAATCTAGGAGAAGGAATTGTTCCTGGAGTAAATTACTCATTTAATTTCAGGGATTAAAACGGGACATATTCTGAAGCCAAGAATGTGAGATGTGTGTTACAAGGCAAAACCAAACCTGACTCACACAGTCAGCGTGGGGCCTTGGAATGAAGCTGCAGGTGTAAATGAAACACATGGCTGTGCAGAAGAGTATCAACTAACTCCTGCTCACAGAGGCTGGAGCACAAGAATTAAGAACAGCTCTGGGAAGAGACAAACCCACCGCTGATCTCAAGCTCCTGGGGTCCTGCTCATATGGTGGCTGGTACCCCACAGTGGTCCCAAGACTCAAAGGAAAAAAACTGCACAAGAGGAGGTATAATAAATGTTACAAAGGCTGACAGAATAATTTATGAAGAGATTTGGCATTTTTGAAAATCTTATCCATCACCATCTGGGCACTTAATATAAGCAGTTTTCAAAGGAAAAACCCGAGTTTGCATTTCATCTGCTACTCGGGCTCTGCACAGCCAGGTTTGGGAATTGAAAGTTACCATGAGGAAGGGAATATTTGAGTTATTTGTGATGGGAACACACATCTTATTTTGTTGTAGTCTGTTGGCCAAATGCTCTTACTGCTGATGATTTGGGTGGGAATATTTACAAATGTTTTTGAGGGACATATTTTTTTTTCAAGCAGTTACCCAGCAAATGTGATTAATGGGGAGGATCCATCTGGTAATTGTAGACACTATACTATTTTGTTTTCTTTTTCTTCCAAGCTAGAATTTCTAACCTAAGTTATTCTCTTGTCCCTTGTGGCCATGTCTATCTCTATATGCCGTTCAGGTAGAATTGCATTTTAGTTTTGTTTTTTTTTTTAATTTTAGGGAAGGGTCTACAGGGTGTCCAGGGTCTCACTACTAGATCAGACTCATAGTGATCTGCCTGTTTACAGCCTCCCAAGAGCTGGGATTACAGATGCATGCTACCATGCCCAGTCTCAAAATGCCCCGGGAGGAGGGGCTGGCACGACAGGCCTGGGGATTGAACTCCTGGCACCTATCCCTGCTTGTAGGTGCTTTAATCTGCTGAGCTATTTGGCTGGCCCTGTATTTTAGTTCTAAATCTATGACTTTCCATTTGGTTGGGTCAGTAGTGGAGACATTGATTAGACTTTGCAGTGGTGACTCAACCTCAGTAATTAAGATACACATGACTTCTATAGGTGCCTGTCTTTTTGCAGGAGCTAAAGCAAATGCACAGAACTTACTGTTGTCAGGAGAGGCTGAGAAGTGGCTCTTTCACCTCACATTGCTGATGTGGCCAGTGGCTCGTGGGGTATAGGGAGAGCCAGAGTTCTCCCACTGCTCTGCCACTCCCAAGTGCCTGTGGTAGTGTTGGGAATGTTTGCTTCAGTTCCAGAAACTGTATGTGGGTGTGTGCCTACAAACAAGTTGAGAATTTCTGTTACAGCTCTGGTGGCATCAGTGAATTTCTTACTTGGATAAAATAGGCGACATTTATTCCAGCAAGTTCTCACATATCAGTCTAATTAGCTGTTGAGTTCACCTTTGGTCTAAGCAATTGGCTTCTGTGATGAGATATAGGACAAGTATTGTTTGATCTTACTTGACAGGTACAAACTAGAATTGAAGGAGATTTCCTCAGAGTAGAAACTGCTTCCATGGTGTGGTGGTATCAGTGCACCCTGCATTTTTGCAGTAAGAAGTGATTGGTTTTCCTCCTTTCTTCTGACATGAAATACAGCATGCTTTTAGTTTTATTATTTCTTGCACAGTGACCTAAGTACTTGTTTACCTCTTAAACTGTGTTTCTTTGTTTGTGACCTCACATTTCCTGACACTCATCATCTTATACTCAAATACCTTGAGGCAGAACGAAGGGTCCGCTATTCACTTGCAGTGGGAAGCAGTTTAGCAGCGATGCAAAGGCAATCAATTGCCTGCGCTTGTTCAAGAAAATGAGGCTCAAGTAGGATAAGTTTGATGGTGTCAAGGGGGGATGAATTAAGACTATATTTATTCAGTGTGTGGATAGCAATGTCTTTTCTCTATTGTAAAAAATGACTAATTCTACCCTTTTCTAGAACCTACTGCAAATCCTAGGCAAACTGAGACTATCGGCCACTGTTACCACTTTTCTAGGTAGCTTATAGACATTGGATGGAACTCCTGGCCCAAGTTTATTTGCTGAAAGTTACCATACCTTTCCATTTTCTTTTTAAAACAAATACTGGAACAGAGGCTCAGCTTGGTAAAGAATGTGTCTAAAACCTTCACTTTCACTTCTTGGAGTTAAATTACTCAAGGACCCCTGGTCAGTTTGGTTCTTTGTCCACCCCCAGGCCTGTGCTTAGCATCCCTCTCCTGCTGATTTGCTTACTTCATTCTCATTCCTCGTTCTTTGTCCTTTCTCAGCTTCTGCCCAGCCTTTACATTATCCAAGGGATCTTCTAGTTCTCATGAAAGCCAGTCTGTGCTCAGAGTATCACTGATCTGCACCCTAACTCATTGCTCTGCAATGGGGCATTTTTCAATAGTCTGTGAATTTCTGAGAGAGGTGCAAGAAACATCTGCCTCCAAACAGGAAAGGATCCAGTAGTTCTAAGAATGATGAGACAAGTCCAGGGTGGTGAGGAGTGAGCTCAATGGGGCTTAGTTCCAGGCCAGAGGAGGGCTTATGGCCTGCACTGCTGAAGCACGCCTGCTCCATTTGCTGAGCTGCTGGTTTTATTTAGCTCTAATTAAAACAGCCAGAAGTAGGCTTAAGGAAGGAAGAGTCCTTGGAAGAAGGTATGTACACTCCATTCCCATCCCATCC
>PVKA01042717.1:0-17231 GCA_004027165.1 Ctenomys sociabilis | reverse complement strand
TATCTCTCTCTCTCTCTTCCCCCCATCTCTCTGTCTCTCAAAGCTGGGCTAGCCACTAGCTTAGGTGGTTTTGCTAAACAGTGGTTTTCCTCCTCACTTTGCCTGTTTTTTGTTTTGTTTTGTTTTGTTTTTGTTTTATTGAAGTACAAATAACCATGAGACAGTTTTAAGATACTTTGACAAGATGGATTTGATAAATTAATACATTGCAAACTGTTTTTGTAATGTTTTGGTACCATAAAAGGTGCATACATGACATACTTACAGACATTATTATACCACCTTGCCTGTTTAACCTGACATTGACTCTGTCTGCTTTCTAACCCTCTAAGGAGTACAGGCAAAGTTTGTTTGTTTTGCGTTTCAATTACAGAAACCATTTTCCTTCCTGCTGAAAAGACAGCGGCACCTGCTTTGACAAGTCAGGGACCAAGGTTCTATCCTAGTCCCATGCCACTGCAGCCCCACTCCTGGGACACACCGAGTTAGTGAGCAAGTCCCGGTGTGGAGGCACATGCCTGTAATCCCAGCACTGGGGAGGCTAAAAAGAGGAGGATCACTACAGGTCTGAGCTGCAGAGTGAGATCCTATACTTAATAATAAAATGAAAAAAAAAGGATGAATATGCAATAGATTAAACAGTTTTATGAAGCAAATAAACTCAGGCATGGTATCTGACTGAGGTGACCTCTTTTCCTCTTTGGAGCACAAATAACTGAGGTCACCAAGGCCTACCTGTGCTATAAACTTTTTATTAGGGATTTAGACATACATAAGTTATATGTATACAGATATTGTTAGACTTTTATGAGCCTTGGAAAACCAACCTGGAAATATACTTCCTATTGCTTTTATGGCCTATACCATACAATTAAGCACTTGATTATATAATAATTCTTTTTCACGTGTTAGTTTTGAAATTCCTCGAAGAGGAAGGTCATGTACAGAATCCTTTTTCTGTCATCTGCCAGACCTAACACAACCCTTGACATGTAGAAGGTGCTCAAGGAATATTTTTCATTGGTTGATCTCAACAGATAAAATATTAATCCTTAGACTTTAGTGAATTGCTGCAGAGACAAAGAGGGTTAGATCAATGATTATAAATCCATGTCAAAGAAAATAATGACACTGGAGACTTAAGAAAGCAGTGCTACAGGCCAAGCAGAAGAGGAGGTAAGCTCCTATTAGCATCCAGGAGGTGACCCTGAGAGAAACTTGCTCAATTTGTCCTGTGACACTACATTCTGCACCAGGACTCCTTGCCAGAATCTCACACATTTTAATTTTGATCTATATGTTCCCCTCTCCCCTAAGCTCAAAAGTCAACCATAACTTAACTCCCTCTTGCATATGATAGATTCTGTGGGTCTGTTTGAAATAAGACTACTAGGTCTCGATAGACACAGCAGACCTATACAGTGCAGCAGGGTTTGCAGACTTTTGGTAAGTATTTAAATGTGATGCTAAGTAATGTGTTTTGAAAAAGTTTAAAAGAACCTACATTAGGTTAATTGAGTGACCTGGGAGAAGTTAAAAAGACCTACTTTATTGGACCAAAGCAATTTTATGTGGCATAGGCAAGCAGTGTGCTCAAGTCAGATCACAGACGGAGATGGAAATGTGGATGTGTGCCATGAAAATTTTGGCCCAGAGAAGTAGAGGGTAGAAATAATTGACAATGTTTCTTCATATCGCTATACTTTTGAAAGATGATTATAATTCACATTTATTGAATCCATGCCAGGCACTGAACTCTGCATTAACCGTACATGGATTACCTCATTTGATACTTACAGTAACACTGAGAGATAAATAATAAATAATACTTATGCATCACTTAGTACATTACAACAATTCCACAAATTAGGTCCTTATGTCATCCTCAGTTTACCAAAAGAAAAAGAAAGAAAGAAAGAAAGAAAGAAAGAAAGAAAGAAAGAAAGAAAGAAAGAAAAACTAAAGCCCAGAGATTTAAGGAATCCATTGTAAATCAAACCAGTAAATGGTAGATCCTGAATTTGAACCAAGGTAGCTACAAATCAGAGTGCAGCTCTCAGCACAGATATTGTATAGGGGAGGAAACGGAGGCCCAGAAAGAATAAGCCCCTGCACCTTGGTCACACTTAGCAATGGTCAGACAGGAATCCGAAGCCAGTGGAAATTATGTCCAATCAGAAGTGAATTATGGCTCAGTATAAAAAAAAACCCTGTAACTACCTTCAGTATAAAGAAGCTACAAAACAGTGAGACAGACTGCCCAAGGGGGGGGTTGGAGTCCCCTATTCCAGATGCATGGGGAGGATAATAATGTATTTCATTTACATCACAGTGTAATTTATAATTTCCATGGTAATCCCCAGGGAGACTCCCTTTTTTGCCTTGGGGTTGGATAACTTTGCCATAGTGCTTCCCAGCTGACTCAGTTGAAGGATTTCAAACTGAAAACAGATGTCATTAGAGTTAAGTTTGTTTTAAGAGGCCTGAAGTGGGGCTGGGGAGATAGCTTGGAGATAGCTTGCCTACGTGGCAAATTCAAGGACCTGAGTTCAATCCCCAGGACTGCACGTCATGCCAGTCCCCCAGCACCCTGGGCACACCATGATGAGACCCTGTATCAAATAAATAAGTATGTAAAAAAAAATTAAAAGATCTGAAGTGGTTTTTTACTACTGAGCAGCGTTTGTTATGTTATTAAACTGTATTTCTCTGGTTTCTTAGGAATATAAACTCATACAACTGCTATGAAGATTCCTCAAAAAACTAAAACTGGAAGCTTACATTTATCCAGCTATCCCCTAGATAAATATCATCTCAAAAGTGGTAAAGGTACTGCTTTACAGTAATATGTGTGTACTCGTGTTTACAGCAGCACAGTAAACTCACAGTAGCTTGGGCTTGAAAGCAAGCCCAAGCTTGCTTTCTGTGTCTGTCCACCAACAGGCGAATGGATAAACAAAACATGGTGTCTGTACAGTGCAGGGCTACTCCACCTTGCAGAAATAAGCCTGAGTCATCTGGAGAAAAGATGGATGCATCTCACCATCATAATGCTCAGGGAAGTGAATTGGACACACAGGCTTAAATATCATACAGCTTCTCTCATGTGAAACCCAAAATATAAGTAAAGAGCAAAAAAAAAAAAAAAAAAAAAAAAAGACATGGTAGGATGCAAGGAAATAGATATTTTGCAAATAGGAAAGGGGCCACGAGATGGGGGGGTGAAGGAGGACAAGGATGAAAGAATTCAGATGTGTCCCGCACACATAACAACTTCCCATGAGGACAGTAATCGTTATGCACTGCAAACATGTACTAATGAATCAATGGCTGTTAAACAAGAGAAACTTCTTGTTCATGCATTCTTACCCATCCTTGTGTTCATTCAACATCCACTGAGTGTTTAGGAACTTCCAGATGGTGTCTTGGTGCTAAGGATCCAAAGGGGAAGGAGCCTGCTGACACCATATCCATTCATCCTGTAGGGCCCCAGCATGGCCCAAAGACTCTGTTCTCACCCCACCTGAAGGTGTCCTCCTGCCAGAGTGGCTTATCTCACCTCCATAGTTCAGGCCTTAAGTGTCTTCCATAGACTGCTGGGTCCCAGTGTGGAACACTGGGCACCAGGGGGGCGGATCTTGAGGAGGGATCAAGTGCAAGGTCCCCACATGGTTAGAGGAAGTCTCTAGAGCACTATGCAATCCCAGCCTCCTCTTTTTCACTTCCTGGCCCTGCAATGAGCAGCTTAGCTCTACCATGCATTCTTGTCATGATTTTCTACCTCACCTCAGGCTCAAACCAAGGGGCCCACTGTACACGGAGCAGACCCTCCCAAACTATGAGCCAAATTGTACCTTTTCTTTATTAGTAGTTGGTTATATCAGACTCTGTTCCAGTGTGGGAAGCTGACATCCATGTACAGGAGCTTCCCTGAGCCCAGGGGACAGAGTTGATAGATGAATTCCCCAGCATCCCTGCCCATTAGTAGGACAGGTGCATTTTGTGATGTGTGATCTTTCTGGAATACTTGCACTAAGCAGGCAGTGACTCATGCGATCTCATGAGTCCTGTGGGCATGTTTTCTCACCTGTAAAGAGGAGAAAGAAAAGAGAGTGTGAAAAAAAAAGATAACCTATTGTCAGGATCTCTGTACATATTCTGTTTGAGTCACAGGTTTTTGGTTTTCACTAGGAGAGATGCACTCTGAACTCTGAGCCCCTGGACACACAATCCCTCCTGCATTCCCTTATAGTGATGGCTGCTGCAGAATCAGAACTTCATGTCCCCAAAAAAGCAGCATCAAGGGGCAAGGATATGAGCATCTGACAGGTAGCCTAATGTCCTTTACCAGAGTAAATCAGGGACACAGATTTAAACAGATTAGTTTCACAATGGTAACATTCTCCAAGGCCATCTACTGTTGCCTTGTCAGACCTGATTTATGCCATAAGCACAAAGCAGAAGCTTTAGGGTCTGCTCCCCACAGAATTTCAGCTAATTGTAAGCATGCTTAGAAACATGCTTCGAGAACGATCTACATCAGAGGCTGATTTTATTATTATTAGGTCAGAGCTTCAAGCTTTCTGTGCTGCAGAGGAGGAGGTCCTGTGCTGGAAAGAAGGCCAGAAGGAATCTGCCACTCCTCCGTGGAGCTGGGAGTAAAGAGACAGAATCAAGAAGACTAATTGAGGTTAAGATGACATCTGGGAAAATAGCAGTTAAATTCATAATTAAAAATTTCTACATCAAATATTTGGGAAAATGGGGCAAATGTATGTTGCTTTAATCCTGAAGAAGTAGTCAAGTGTGGCCCAGTGGCCCTGGGAAACTGAAGCAGAGGCTAAGGAGTAGCAAATCTGGCTGGGAAAGGAGGTGGGACACAAACCCCAGGACACAAACTCAGAATAGCTCCCAAAGCCCTGCACGTGGACATGAGCAGGTGATGGAAGGATGGCCCAGGCCTGATGTCAGCCTGAGGAGTGGGAGATACAAAAAGGACAGTGAGAGCAGATGTTGGGGCTACCGTGTCCCTTCACGGTGATCCACTCTAGTCCTGTACAGTGTGTGCATTTCCTACTTCCACATGGTCCAAACTTGCTCTGTAGAGCGCATTTCTTTTCTTATCTTTCATAAATGTAAAGCCTCATTACCGTTTGCACTTGTCTCAACCAATTCTTTTCTCAGGACAGCAAGAATCTAGAAATGACCTAAGAAAGAGATTGCAGTACCCCAAACCCACCCAGCCTCCGTAGAGCATGCTGTCTCTATACTGGACAGTGAGCCCAGGTTCAATACCTGCCATTCCTGCCAGCACCACTCCCAGGGTGTACTGAGATGGCGATTGAGACTGGGTGTGGTAGCACTCCTGTAATCCCAGCTCTTGGGAAGCTGAATACAGGCAAATCACTACGAGTCCGACCTACTGTCGGTCAGGTCTACAGTGAGACCCTGTAGACCCTGTACTAAAATACACACACAAGGTTTAATAACCTTATGGATACATACCATAAGGTTATTAAAATGGAAACAGAAAAAAAATCAAATGAAACAGAAAGGCAGGGGGAAGTTCTGACTCTGAAAGTCTCAACTGCTGTGGTTGTGGCTGATCTGGATATTTGCTTGTGGCCTCCTTGGAAGCCTGAAGTCAAAGAAATCCTGATATAATAGAAGGAAGCAGGCAGCTAAAGCTTTCTGCACGTCGCTGTTAGGAGTCTTTACTGTGTACACATTATACGTGGGCTAGTCGGTTAGCCCTTGCAGTAGGAAGGCGCGGCAGCAGAACAGCTTTTGCGGCGAGCGCTGGACTTTATTTCCTCTGTAGCTCAACATCTTACTTCACCCCCGATATGACTTGTAAGGCAATGATCATATTCCCAGTGGAAAATGTTTTTACTCGTATCAGCACAGGCAAATAATAATACATCTTGCAATGAAAGCACAGGACACATAAACATTCTTAAGATGACTGTTAAAACATTAACACTCCATTTCAAAAGACTAAGACACATTGCAAGGTAATTCAGTGCAGTCCGTTCTCCCAAGGCAAGGGATAAAACCCAAATCATCCTGCCCAGCTCTTTCTTGCCTGTTGCGCTGTACAGGTAAGATGTTGTCCCTCCAGATCCTGCTGTGGGTGTGGTGGCTTCACCAAGCACAGGAGTGAGCCCTGGAATCTTGCCTTTACCACCACAAATAAACCCCAATTTGGAACCTGAGAATGCATTGTCTTAGCAGAAACGTGAGCTGAAAGTGAATAGAAATGTCCATTCAAAGCCACTGTGTCAGGGCTGGAGACCACACTCTGGTCAGCATAACAGGAGGAGGAGAAGCAGGTGTCTGTGGACAGAGATGTAGAGTACAGAGAGGAAACGGCTGAGCCTGGAGAAACAGCTGTCAGGGTGAGTGTCCGGGTGACAAAGACTAGCTTTCCTCTGTCTCAGCCCCATTCACAGCGCCTCCTTCTCTCTCATGGGTGAGGAGAACCAGTGAGCTCTCATACTCCCAGAATTCCTGGGGAAAATATGCTTCATTAATAAGAAAAAAATGACAGCTAGCAATAGGTATCATTTCACCCTGAGAAGATTCTACTATTACACTCATTTTACTGTAAGAGATTTGAAAAGCATCCTTTCTGCCAGGTGACTAAGGGTACAAAAGCCCCCCCCCACCTTGGGGAAAGATTGTTTAATTCTGTTTTTGTTTGCAAGTCTCACCAGAGAGAGGTACAAGCTGTATGGGCCAGTTACTCATAGCTAGGAGTAATGATAAAGCTTTTACTGTCAGAATAGCGTTGACCTACCAGACGGGAGAATACCAAAGCAGCTGTTGCCCACATGCACTTAGAATCTAGTGTGCTCTACAAATAAACTAAGTTAGAATCCAAACACATTGGAAGTGGGATCAGCTTGTAACCCTCTGACAAATGGGCTTTGGGAGGATGAATCTAAATCCGAAAGGCTGCCAGAGGTGTGTGATGAGGGAACACTGCTCCTGCCTGCTCCCTTGAGAGAGGGAGGGTTCCCAGGTGAGGGCTGACTGCCAGGCCAGCTGCCAGGCTATTTTGTGGGCTCCAATGAATGAGTTCTTGATTCACCTACCTGCAGAGAGCCCTTTAAAACTTTAGAGCCCACAGTGATTCCGTCCACTCCAGACACTGTCTTGCTTTATTTTCCACCAAAGGTACAGTGTCCTCCCTTAGCTTAGTTTCACTTTCTTCAATTTCAGTTAAGTCTGAAAATATTAAAGGGAAAATTCCAGAAATAATCCCTAAGTTTTCAATGACGCATGGATTAAATCTCACACTCTGTCCTACCCGGCAAGTGAATCACCCCTTCTTCCAGCCTTTCCGTGCTGTATATGCTGTCCACCTTAATCACCCAGTGGCCTTCTTAACAGCCGTCAACTGTCATGGTGCACAGTTGTCATATTCACATAGTCATAACTTTCATTTAATATGGTCCCAAAACACTAGAGTAGTAATACTGACAATTTTATTATAGCATATTGATGAAAATTGTTCTATTTCATTATTATTTATTATTGTTAATCTCTATGCCTAATTTACAAGTTAAACTTAATCAGAAATATAGTTATATCTATATTTATAAGGAAATCATAGTGTAGATTGGATTGGCATCCACTGGGAGATCTCGGACCTATTCTCAGATGTTATAGGGGGCAGTTGTAGTTGCTGCTCCTGCTGAGCAAAGAATAGAGGTGAATACTGGAACTCAGCCTCTTGCCAGGAAGATTTGCTACCAATAAAGGGCCATGGTAGGTAAAGGTGAAATGGGCAGTTGAAGAAGTAGGTGGCATGTCTGTCCTTAGAAAGGCGTCACAGCACAGACCACCACCTATTGCCTTAGTTCTGAGAGGAAGAGGATGCATCCCTCCACGTGTCCCCTAGGAGAAGTTCCCAGACTCAAACTTGCCAAGACCCAAGCGTTCTCATGACGTCCCTCTAGTTCTCCTCATGACGGAGGTTCCTCTTGGCTTCCTGTGTTTCCTGCCATTTTGAACAGCAGTTTCTAAGAACAGATGCTCTTGCACTCCTTCCCAGGGCCCCGCTGCACAAACAACAGATTGCCTGCTCATCATCATCACAGGAAGGAGAGAAACATGCGAATCATGTTATTTTTCTCTTCCTTCTGCTTGTAATTAGGTACATGAGCCAAGGTCTCTCTCCTTCCTCAGCCTCTCCTTGTACTGAACATATACTCCAAGGACACTGCTGGGCTTCTTGCACTAAGCCTTCTTCCTGTTTCCTATTTCCTAGAGGGCTCCTTTTGCCATGGACACCTTGGGATTTTTTTGTCTGTTCACATCTCTGTTTCCTCAGTTTCCTAGGACTCGCGACCATGCAGTTACTAATACCTTCTTGATTTCTAGTGCCATTCTGTGTTGAAGACCCAAGAGCAGGCTGAATCTGCCAAGACCATTAGCATCAAAACCAACCTTGTGCCTCCTCCCAAGGCTTCAACATTGCAGGATTTGGACATTGGTCAGCATTGCTCTTTTATGACAGACTGTGAATCTGATAGTTGTACAACTCAATGCATAGATGTCACAAAAAAAAAAACAGATACATTAAGATATAAAAAAAATGCAGTGAAGTTCAACAAATACTCACCTTTTTCTTCTCATGAAGATGACTTTATTTTTTTTTATTTTTATTTTTATTTTTTTTGTCTTTTTGAGACAGGGTCTTGCTATGCAGCTCAGCTCACTTTGTAGCTCAGGCTGGTCTCGAACTCACAACAATCCTCCTGCCTCAGCCTCCCGAGTGCTGGGATTATAGGCATGCGCCACCATGCCCGGCTATGAAGATGACTTTAATGATTGGGTATTTTTGCTTCTTTGTTTTGATACAGGATCTCACTATGCAGGGACTCTTAATGATTCTCCTGTCTCAGCATCCCTAGTGCTGGGATTATAAGTGTGAGCCACCATGCCCAGTTCCAGAGCTGGCACAGCATGCAATACCAGGATCAAACTTGGGACCTTGCACTTGCCAGGCAGGTGCTTAGGCCAATGAGCTGTCTCCCCAGTCCTAATGATTGTTTTGAATTATTGAGCATAAAGTCTGTTCCAAAACTTTTGTGTAGTGCTGTAAACTCATGTATAGTCCACGTATCACTGAGAAACCCTACTGGAAAACCTCTTTGGACCTCGCTCCTTAAATAATTTTATTGAGAAACAAATAGCAATGAAACAGTTTCAAAACCAATTATAGGACCATTTCAATAATTAATACACTGCATATTGTTGTCTTAGTCATTGTACAAGATGCAGACATGATATCCTGTCCACAAACACTACTAGAACAAATATTGTAGTTATTGAATTAAGAAAATGTAGCTGTATGTCTACCCTAACTATTTTGAATATACAGATACAAAATGATCATTCATTTGTATTCTCTTTTTTGTTTAGTTTCAGCATTTAAATATTATAGGTGTGTGAATTCAGCAAAATATTCCAATACAGTCCAGTAGTCTATAATAGTAGTGGGTTTTACATAAGACTGGAAATATCAGAAGTTATTGATGAGCCTTTTACAGCTCAGCCTATTAATATGGCTTTACTTTTTATACTTTGTTTTTATATTTTTCTGCTAGATGGTTAAGACAAAGATAAAGCAAGACCTATGTAACAAGAAATGTAGCTTTTGTGTCTGATAAGGTCAGTCAAATCTCCTCAGGATTTACCCTGAAACCCTGTACCACAGTTTGTAGATCCTTTGTCACTATCAGCCATGTGGATGAGTCACGGCCATTGCTTGACCAATTTGCTCTCTGTGAAAGCCTAATAGAATGTTTCCTCTCCACGTGATTCTCCATAGCCACACTACATCATCGATCACTTTCCTCTGTGGCTCCATAATCTCCTTGATCCAAAAATTTGTGGCATATCTGAGTTACATGATGTTACAGTACAGGTTCTCCTCTCCCAAAATATAGAGAAAAAGGAGGGCTGCAAAGACAGCCAACATTTTGGCCCTAGCCTTTCTAGGTCAGTTGACCTTCCTCCTTGGCTACATGTGCCATTAAAATAGGCACGTATAAGCCTGAGAGAAGAGATAAATTTAAAAGTTACCAGGGGCCTAGGAGATGGTTCAGTAGAATAAGCTCTTTCCTGGCAAGTGCAAGGACCTGAATTCAACCCCAGGTTCTGAAAAAAAAAAAAGTTACCTACTACAAGAATAAATTGCTGAACTTAAAAATGTCTCAACCCCCATTAGGCTGCATTCAATCTTGTTGAATGATGTCAAGTATGGTTAGCAATGGTGATTCCCACATAGGCTCTTGATTTGCATTGTCTTCCCCAGAGCTACTTTTTGGGACCACTCTAAGGAACAGTGGTCCTGCAGGCCTTTTCTTCTTGGAATGAGAAGGGAGAGTCTGCATTGAAGTTGAGGGATACTAGCTGGAGTCTAAGAAGGGAAACAGAAACTGTGTTTAGGTTTTCCAGGAGACCTAGAGACAAAGATTCAAGTACAAAGAGTTTTTCTGCGAGGTGAAGCCAGGCCCTGCAAGTGGAGGATGGTGCTGAGACTGGTGAGGCATAGGGAGGTCAGAAATGATTTCACCCATGGCCTCACACATGCCATGCTCACAGTATGGACAAAGAGGCCTTCTGGATAAGGATGCGACTGTCCTGAAGTGACCCATAGGATCTGGAACTAATCCTGCTTGGAGAACCAAGTTAGTGATCAAGTTTGTATATTGACCACACATGATTGAGCCCCACATACCTAAGAAGTGAGCAGAGAACCATGGTGAATGACAGATCTGCTAGAGTGTGGTTCTCTTCTCTGCATGAGAACCTGGGCAGCTGGAATGTGTAGGAGGGGTTGTGACTCTTAAGAATGTCATCTACTTGCAACCCAATCTCATGAATGGATTAGCAGTGCCTTCAAAATGATGACCTACTATGTTAATATAATAGCTAGACACTACATGATCCTCAATTCACTGTACCAAACGCTGCACCAGCCCCTCCCCCAGGGTGAGCTGAGCCAGGCACACACAAAAAAGTGGAATAACTCAAGGGAAAAATACTCCACAGGATAACGATTAAAAACACTGGAGAATTTGCAATTAAAAGAATGTTGAAACCTGCATGAGAGCATATTTGTGAAGTTTATGATGAGTGTTAAAGTCATACAAGTATGATAAAGCACTAATTATGGTTCTATCCACTGGTGTGCCGAAGCCAGCGTGGTACATAAAAGCCCATGCTAAATTTATAGGAACGTTACCAGCTGTTGTTAAAAACGTGGCTGTCATTAAAAATTAAACCATGTGAAGTTAAAATTAAATATATTTCATTAAAAAGAGAGGTAATAAATAATCTGAACTCATCACTGCATAGTTATTTCACCACTGTTTGTTCTTTGGGTGATTTGTGTCTATTGCCTCTGCAATGTGGAAATGCCTTTCACTGCTGAGCTGATTTTCCTCTTCCTACTGCATAGTCAGTAATATCAGCAGTTTCTGATCAGCCATGAACTCATAAAATGAGATAACTCAGGGATGGATTTATTGTTTTGTTGGCTGCTAGACTGAAGAAGATGAGAGACAAGATGTTCATGATGAAAATTAAACTTAGAAGTTGTCACGCTGTGACCATTACACTGTGACTAGCACACACCAAAAAAAAAACTGGAGAAATATTTCTCCAGTATTTAAAAAAATTATGATCCAATTCAGCAGAGAAATTGTTCAAAGCATTAGCAAATAAGCAGAATTTGGACATGCACAGTGCCAAAGCAGAAAGAGGTTTCAATTTAATCATTAAAATTTTGCTTGGGTTAAAAAATAATTTAGTAGAGTGATTACATAGCCTAGTAATGATAATAAATTTATTGGAATTATGGTTCCAATGCACAACTTCATTTGCTAAACCATAGTTCAGTTGCAACCATAGCTTGGCTGTAAATACAAGAGTTCAGCAAAAATAATCAAAAGCATTCTACGAACATCAGTTGCCTAACTGGGATTTACAGTAGAAAATATTATGTATTTTATTATTATTTGTAAATTGAACTACACACTCTTTATATCTGTGAATTTATAATAATATGTGTACACTGCAATTTTTTCTGAAGGCTGAGTCGTTATGCCCATACCAGCATGTCACCCCTGAAGTGGATTCCTGTAAAGGAGTCACTGTCCCAAGAGCCCCATAATGCAAGGATCTGGCAGATGTCATTTGGCCACACAGTTACACAAGGAGGAAACTGGCTCCACCCTACAGAGTCACATTTTGTTTCTTCCACTTCAACTAGCCACATATTAATTGAACATTTACTGTGCACTAGAAAGATTTCCTTAAATCGTTCCAAAGGCTCCAAGAAATCTTTGAAACATTTAAGCTTCACTTCATTTTTCAAATGTTGATATAAAATCCACATCACATAAAATCCACCATTTTGAGCTGTTTCAAAGCACACATCTTAGTGGTTTTTAGTAACAACACATGTTGTGCAATCGTTGTGACTTAGTCCAGACTCTTTTTATCACTCCAAAAAGAAGCCATGAAGCCACTTGCTATAGTTTGTGTCTAGTTGTCCCTCCAAAGCCTCAGGTGGTCATGGAGTGGACTTCTAGAGGTGGTGATTAATTTGTCATCCAATGCTGGGATTGTGGGTGTGAGTACTACCCGCACCCAGGAGAAGATAGCCCAGATGCAGAATAAGGAAAGGAGAAAGGCTTATTCTCTCTCTCTCTCTGAAGCTGCAGCCACTGCTTTTCCCTTGCTTTTTGCTGTTTTCCACCATCATGGACTGCTGCCCTCTGCCACGTGCCACTCTGCCTTGGAGCCAGCTGAGTGCGGACCGAAACCTCCATGAACTGCAAGCTAAATAAACCTCTTCTTCCTTAATTTTGGGTATCAGGTGTTTTATCCCAGCAGTGAGAGAAAAGTAACCAAGACACCAGTAAACAGGTACTCCCATCTTTCCCCTCTGCAGTCTCTACAAAACAGTCTCTACCTTGTGTCTCTGGTTTTGCCTGTGCGAGGCATTTCATACAATGGAATCTTACAGGGTGGGACCAATTAGTGTCTTTCTTGCTCTATCTTTCAAGATTTTTGAGGTTTACCGTATCATGTATCAACACATTATTTCCTTTTATTGGCAAGCCATTCTATGGGATGAATATACCACAGTTTTAATTTATCTAACAGTTGATGAGCATTGGGTTATTCCCACATTTTTGTTATGATGAATCAAGTTGCTATGAACATTAACATATGGCTTTCTTTTTCCACTTATGTATTTAGTACAGGGTCTTACTATGCAGTTCAGACTCATACTGATCCTCCTGCTTTCAGCCTTGCTAGCACTGGCATTACAGGTGTGCACCACCATGCTCGGACTCAAGCACTGGCTCAGTGCACTCCAAGGGCAGGGCCAGTGTGGCATGCAGACTGGGAACTGAATCCTAGTCCCTGTGCTTGACAAAGAAGGTGCTTAGTCCACTGAGCTATCTCGCTGGCCCAGCATGTGGCTTTCATTTAAATGTATGTTTAGTTCTCTTGGCTGTGGAAGCTGTAGGTGATAGGATAGCCATTCCCCCTGCTTGGTGAATTATTAGCCAGCTCTACAGCAACTGCACCATTTTGTATGACCACTATCTGCATGGGAAAATGCCTCAGCTTCACATAAGGAATCTAAGATGCAGGAATACTGACTTGCACAAAGCCACTGTGTAATTATTTCACCGTTATCTGTTCTTTAGTGATGTTTGTTATCTCAGTAATGTGGAAATGCTCCTGAAGTCCAGATAGCATGCTCCATCTAGAGTATGATTTGGACAAGAAAGAGGGCCTTGCAGAAAAACATGTCACTATTGGGGTAAACAAAAAGAATGACCTTTCATTTATTTGAGTTAACCAGAAAACTCAGTTAATCTGCACCCACCTTGCGTCTACTCTGCTGAAGCTTGCCCTTCCAGCAGTGCCCTGGCCTGAGCCGTGATCTTGGGTGTGTAAGGTCACTTGATAATGCCTCTTGTCCACTACCAGATTTCAGTTTCTTTGTGTCTAGCAGTGCTGTACATGGTAAGCAAGCACTCTACTACTATGCCACGTTCCCTGTTAGAGTACTGACCTTTTCCCCTCTCAATTATCCAAACACAGATCTAGTGACCTGGCTGCCCTGCTGTACGATTGGGCTCATGATTTCTCAGAGTTCCAATTCCAGCTCCTAATAGAGCATTAAAGGGTTGTCCTGATTTAGTCTCCACATCTGTGCCAGAGAAGATAGCTGTATCTCCTCACAGATCGAGGGAAACTAAATCAAAAGAATAAGAGATTGCTCCATACACCCAGTGCCATCAAGACTTTTTCCAAACTAATTTTGTAAACAGTACTGAAATCCTTCTATGGGCCAGTGTGGGGATTAAAATTAATATATGTACAGGTCAGTGAGATAGTTCAGCAGGGCCAGCAAGATAGCTCAGTGGACTAAGTGCCTACTCAGGCCAGTGCAGGGACTGGGGTTCGATCCCTGGCACCACATGCTGCACCTGCCCTGCCCATAGGCATACTGAGCTGGTCACCAATACCAGGAGTAGTGGTGCATGCCTGTAATCCCAGTGCTGGGGAGGCTGAAAACAGGAGAATCACTACAAGTCCAAGCTGCATAGTGAAACCCTGTACCAAATATATATATACATATATATATATATATATATATATATATATATATATATATATATATATATATATATATATATATATATATATATATATATATATATATATATATATATATATATATATATATATCTTGCAAAGAATACACTTAGAATGACTACTTTAAAATAAAGCCCCCATAAAGCAAATGAAACTGATGCATAAAACAGAATCTGACAGAAATACCAGTAGGATCCAATATATTTAAAAGGTCAGGGATGGGCGTGGTGGCTCGTGCCTGTAATCCCAGTACCAGGGAGGCTGAGGCAGGAGGATTGTTGTGAGTTCGAGACTAGCCTGAGCTACAAAGTGAGCTCGAGGCCAGCCTGAACTGCATAGTGAGACCCTGTCTCAAAAAAGCCCAAAATAATAAATAAATAAATAAATAAAAGGTCAGGACTAGACCAAAGTAGGAAACCATTAATTCTCTCCAGGAGTAGGGCATTCCACAGAGTGCTGGGAGCCACAGAAGCTGGAAACTGGTTGTATGTGTGAGAGCAGGACTAGGCCTCAGTACCTAAAGCAGGTTCAGCTACCTCAGTCTTGGGACTGAGGATCCTGCCTGGTTAATGTCAGCTGTTAGTCACTAGGCAACCTTGTGTCATGCGACACTAACTTTGCAAAGGTATAAACACCCCTACTGTTCTGGGGGTCATCTGCCAAGCAGGCAGATGGGCCACCATCTGACCCAGCTCTTGTCTTCTTGTCTATCTTTTCCTCATTCTTGCTGCCATTTCTCCCCCAGGGTACACTGAGAGCCCAACAGAGTCCTGCATTTGGCACTTGAACAGGGACTCCTGATCCGAGATAAGTGGGCAGCAGGAACACCTCTGGAGAGTGTGCAACAGGGGAGGGAAATGAACTGGTTAGAGCCAGTATTCAGCACAGGTGTGCACTGGTACTGCCACATTAGGTGGAAAACTTGGGAATGGAGACTCATTAGAGCCAGAAATGAGTTCATTAGAGCCAGAGAGATAAACAAACTTTTAGAGAGAGAAATAGGTTTGAGAGAAGCCAAAAAGGAAAAAGTTACATAGAATTATTGAATTAAAAACGGGACAGATGGAGTATCAAGAACCACAGATGTATATAATGTATATGAAAATGTTTGTTGTTGGTTCCTGTACTTACATTACTTTCTAAAACTACCACAAAGGACTTAGTGTGGATTACTGCTTTAAAATCAAGTCCAAAATTGGACAAGGAGGTTGGAGCAAAGGTACAGAAGATAGAGTTTGAACCCTTTGCTCAGTGAAATGAAAAAAAGAAAAAATTCTTTTAAATTGGGAGCAGTTGATTCCAAGCAGTACAGCAGCGCCACTAGGGGAAGGGGCAGAAACTGGATTCAGGGAAGTTTCCATGCTCTAGTCTAAGGCAGAGCCAGCTGGGATTTCCCAGCCACTTGCACTTCTGTGTGCCCAGCAGATCAGTGGAGGTTGGTGCCACCAATCACGAGCTACGATCCTGTGTGCCTAGGGCTAAGTAGGAGGGTCATGACTATCACACACTGTGGCCTTGGCACTGGCTATGCATGTTACTGGTACTGCAAATCTATCCACCTCAAAATAGCGTTTATGTTTAAAATCTGGGTAAAAGCAAAACATCCAGGAGTTAGAGTCAGATCGATAGCCAGTATACACAGTGGCTGTGCACTGTGGCCTTGGCTACAGGGCATAGCCCCTGTAAAGCTAGGGGTGGGGAATATGGGTGAAGAAATCTGTTCCCAGTCCTGAGACAATTGAGGCACTGCTAGCACCTTGCCCAGGCTCATGGCTATGGAATAAAAGCAGCCACCAATTACAGGGCCCTGATACAAAGAAGTCTCCAGGTTTTGCATGGTGTCATAATACTGATTTTATAGGGGAAATGAGGATGATAGTTTAACCTATTCAAAACATGATTATTTGCTCCAGATTCTCCTATTGCTCAATTGATCATTCTTTCATACACAGTTTAAACAAATTTAAAAAATATACATTGGGTAAAAATTAGTTAAAGGAAAAGCATTCTAAAGGCTTTTCAAGTGCAAAAGTGGATGGCCTCTGGGAAATGCAGCTACAAAGATGCAGGACTGCTGACCTGGAAGGATACAAAGGGCCATTCTGTCAAGAACAGACCTTGCAGAAAAGCAGGAAATAAGGGTAGTTTTCTCTTTCCATTACAACTAATACCAAAAGAATTAAAGATTTTACATTTTCCCCTTAAGGTGATTAATTTAAAAGGCTGTTTCCACCCTAAAGATAAAAAGTTTGCCTTTTAAAACAATCATATTTCTCAATATTTACAATAATGGGGATATTTAAAAGGATTACTTAAAATTCTTTTGATTCCTAATAAGGTTGATAGCTTGGTTTTACAGTTGTAAATTAAAATTGGTATAAAAAAGTTTTGATATTTTATAAATACAAAGGTTGAGAGTGCAATCTAAAAACAGTGGGGTTTGAACAGTCACTTGATTGTGACACTACATTTAAATAATGGTGAGTCTAGTGGTGGCCTCTAAAGGGGTATGAAGTACGCTCACTTCTTCG